>JAYKTE010151374.1:0-13034 GCA_036873565.1 Xipholeptos notoides | reverse complement strand
GTAGTTTTTTAAAATAACACAATATGCGCTATTTTACCCATAGCTGGAGGGAATGTGGATATTCATACCTTTCCCAAGGTATGAATATTAATTATTCAATTAATGCTATTTTCTATTCTTATCATGAAAATATGAAAAGAAAAAAATCTTCACAAAAACTGCAGTTGAAGTCTGTACATTTAAATAAAACATCCTATACAATGGAATGGATTATGCTGTATGCAACCACCAACCACCAGTACTGCCATCGAAAACCAGTGGCAAAAAAAAAAACATGTATGAGCCAATCATCTATGCATAGAAAAATTGTTATCAATAACATGTGTTTTGCTGACTACGAGGGTTGCATACAGCAGAATCCACTGGAGAAAAATATAATCTTTCTTTTTTCTTGGTGCGGGTTTATTAAAACAACAGGTAGAACGAGAGAGAATTTCAAAAAGGATAGGGCAGTCTGAACAGATGACAGATGAGTGTTTAGTTGAACTTTATGATGAATTCTGTCTAGATAAATATTTAAAAATCATATTTTTAGGTTTATTTTTGCAGAGAACATTATACCAGCCCTGAGGAATGCAGAAAGAGCAACAGATGAGGTTGCAGAAAAATCCACCACAGTACAGTATGTCTACCATATGTTATTAGAAATTTAGTTTCTAACTAAGAAAAGAGAGCAGCTTCCTTGGTAATAGAACAACCTCTGGCCCCAATGGATTCCAAAAACGGTTGTTCTGGAACTTGTTCCCTTTTTGTGTGAAGTCGGTAACAGTAGCAGCGGTGGTAGTTGTATTCCCGTTCACGGGTATTTTCTAATTTTTACTGCTTTGAGCCAGAGAAAATTATTTTTTTTATAGAGTTTTAAGCCTCTCTTTTGGTGGGGAATTAGCATAAAATAACATATGCTAATTCTCCCGATAGTCTTTAGAATTTTTCTAACAACAGTGATGGATTTTTTGTTATGTCTAACTGTCAAAACTGAAAGTGGTTTATGAAGAATGCCCAGTTTACTACTAATCATGAAGAACTTGAACTTCTATGCAATGGGTTCAACTGGGCTTCCAAGCAAGGCTTGTACAAATCCAAGGCTCTTATAGGTGCTATTGAGTCTAAAAAGTGAATTGATTGTTGCCCATTCATCCTGTTTGTTAGATAAACATCACTGCATTTTCTTTTCACCGTACAATTCTTTATATACTCTTCTATACATTCCTTCACGCTACTATTCATTTCATATATTCCCAACAACCTCTCTCATATTTTCTTCTTTTTTGTTTTCTATACATTTGCTTTACTCTTTAATACATTACACACTCATTCATGTAGAGATACTAATCATATGTTAAATTTATCAGAAGATTTGTATCAATAAAAATTCCAATAAAAAAAATTAACTGACTTTAAATAACCTATATAGGTTGATAGCTAAAAAAAAATAATCATATGTTCTTATGTAGACCTTGTACTCACTTATCATTTTCTCTATATTTCACACATTATTTTCATTCAAATTGTACCCTGACCTATAGGCTTATTTGTTTAAGCCTCCTCAGTGATTTCTATTTATTTTTGGTCAAAACTAAAGAAAATTAATAATACATTTTTTAATTCAGATGTAAAATTTAATGAGTTTTATTATATTACCATAATTTATAAGAAAAAAATATTTTCTTTGAATGTGTTGCTACTTTAAAATCCTAAATATTTTTATTATTGTTATCATGGGAACCTCAAACTCACTACTATACAAAATGTGTATCAACATAAAAGTTAAACTGTTTTATTCAATATTATTCTGCCATAAAGAAATGCTCTTATTCTTTTTTTATTTTCGTCTTGCTTCTATTTTTATGGATGCTTTCTACAATCTACTTATTTTAATGTTTTATTCAATAATAAAATTTTTATTATAAACATATAAATTCATGTATTTTAATAATTGAGCGATATTCAGTTTTACCAATAGTGAAACGGAAAACAAAAATCTAATTTTTAGAGTTTGAGTTTATTTGTGTTTTACGGCATATCAACCATTTTAGGTCATTCAATGCCGCTAATTTTTAGAAAATTTTTTTATCAAGATTTGTTTTTGCTGATTTTCGTCTTAAAATTTTCTTTTCCTTTTTTTTTTCTTTTTTATGTTCCTAAATTAATATAGGCATAATATTTGTGGGCAGCAAAGGGGAGGAGTGGTAGAGGCTTGGATTCTAGAATCGTATTACACTATTTTAAATCCCAGTCAAAACCATTGCATTCACTTTCAGCTGTCTTGGGCAGATGACATTAACTCGGGAGAGTAACTCATCTATGTGTAAGGGTAACACAGATTTTTTATGTTAAAAATAACTTTTAACCTTATTAAAAGTTTTTTTGCAGTATAAAAATACGCACACAGACAAACAGGACCTTTTGAGATTTTAGTTCCAGGACAATTATCCCTGATTATATGATTAGATATTGCATAACTATTAATAATTATAAATGATTCAACTAATATAGTTTAAGTATTGAGCCAAATTCAGATGAGCACACTCACAAATGAAGAATCTTAATGGTCTTCCTGTGAAAATTTAATCTCAATATTTTATCATTTAAAAGCTAACTTCCAATGGCTAGTCAATGAAAGCTTGGAATCATTTAATTTTCATTAACAAACATCAACAACAAATATACAATTATATTACACTGGAAACATCATTTCTTTTGTCAGATCATCAAAATTAAGCTATGTTTAGTCAGTTCATGACTTAAAAAGGTGACCATGTAAGAATAACCAGGTATCAAAACACGTGTGGCTCTTGGAATGAATGGGAGCTGCTGTCAGATTAGTTGAAATCATTTTGTGAAATAAAAAACAAAAAATGAAGACCCATTTTATATCATTTTTTTTTCTCATAAAGGAATTATTGAGAATCTATCTTTTTTTTGTGTTTATTCATTAACTTCTATGGCTAATTGACTCTTAAAGGCTATTTTCTGTGTATATGTGGAATCTATATTAGATTTTGCCTTGATCATCATTGACCTCATATGTCGAATGACATACTATTTCTAAACTACATTTAATTGGCAAAAATAGACCTCAAATTATGCTGGCTGCTTGGCAGATGATTTGACTTGAAATGATATGCTGCCAGCATTTTGTATTAGTCAAAACTGATACCAATTTTTATGTGCTACACATTTTGTTTTTAAAATAAGCTATCAAAGGTTGGGGCTTGGCTAGATAATTACTAGATCTTTGACAAAATAACCAGCTTTTCATAGACTGTATTTTATATAAGATGAATCATCGTCATTTTCCAAACTAGACTCGTCTTTATAATCCTCTTTGATTTAGTCATCCATACCTATAACTTCTAAGGCAAATACTTTGTGTTATTTCCGTATGTGACATTGGATACTGTAAGGTGAGAATATTTCTTACTGATATGTTTGTTATTTTATTTTATTATTTTGTTATAACAATTTACAGTATTTTTGTCTTAATGGAATATCAACCTTTATGGTGAATTAATGCCAAGAAGAAGTTTTGTTGGCAAATATCTTTTTTTCTAGTAAATGGATTATTAGAAGAACAGTCATTGCACTATTCAAGTCTTAGCTACAAATATTAAGAAGATTCAAACCTTTAAACTGAAAGTAAACCACTTGGAACTTGAATAGATGTGGCATAATTCTAAATTCCAAGCACTTAACCATTGACTACCAAATTTCTCCTTTTTATACTTTTGTGCTTATAACCAACAAACAAATAATGCATATAAGTTGACTAATATAGTAATAATAATGATTAAGTGTTATTAGACTTAGTTTTAGAAATATCCTTGAATATTATGAATCATTTGAAGTTTTAGTATGTATAAAAGTTTTTTGTTTTTTTTTCATAAATAAATGCTTTTTTGGTTGGTTTGTAGCTCATTGTTAATATGATTGAACAGTGCTTTGTATTAAAGAAACAATAATAAAATGAGACCATGAAGTAACTAAAAGTAGTTTACACTAATTGTAAAATTTGAAAGTAAAAAAAGAACCAAACTGAATTAATAATAAATGAATTTGACTTTTAAAAAAATAAAGGATAATTTGCTGTAATTTCATTATGTTTATTACTTAAAATGATAATCTTGCATGTGAAGAACAGTGGATATAATTTGTCATGTCAAAATGTGTGCATGAACCATTAGTGTTGAGTCTTTAAAAATATGTTGCATGCATTCATTTATTCCCAGTTTCATATTTTGCATGGGTTCTTTTTCTGTTCCATTATATGCAATAATCACTGTTACCTATATAATAAAAATAATGATAAGAAGAAGCAGAAGAAAAGATAATGTATCAGTGTTAAGATATGATTTCTAAAAGAATAAAAGATTTTATTTATCTGTTATTGTTTCAATAATTACTTATTTTAATGTTTTTCTAAAACTATTATTTGTCTTGTATTCATTTTAATTGTTTTTTTCCTTCATTTTTTTTTTACATGAAACTTACATAACTGGTTTTCTTATTTCTACTTGTTAACAATTTTTGCCTTATTTTTGTTCTATTTACAAATTTCATCTGCCACTTTCATTTTCATTAAATATTTTTGATCACTCTAACTTTTTGTTTAATTTTGAATTAAGGAATATTTAGAAGTTGATTATTCTCATTCAACACTTTGTGTTTTGGTATAGTTTAATGAATTTGGCTTTAAAAAAAAACTTTTTTAGTCATTTTTTTACTTTAAATACATAATAAAAATTACACTGTGCCAAGTGTAGAAAACTTTTAAATATTCGTGCTCATATCAGGCCAAACTTTAATTTGAGATTTACAGATATGCTAACAAAAATGTTTTAAGATTATCATTTATATTTGGTCTATATTTATCATAGAAACATCTTGATTAACTTTGAAGTATGATTCTGGTTTCAAAATCATTTCAATCAAATGTTGGAACCTGTGATGTCAAATTCATATCTGAATTAATAAGTTTAGGCAAATTCTGAACCAATTAAGACTATTGGGAATTATGTTCCTTTTTGTAGGGCATCAATCTAGATCTAAAACTTATAACTGAGTGTGTGTCTGACACACCATTGTGTGAAGTTGTTCTGAAGTTTTGAAATGATATCGCTTACTAATATTATTCTAGTCATCTATCACCTGATCAAGATTACCATTGTGCAAACTGAACCTAGTCTTGTATAGTATATGAATCATCTATTCAACCAATTAATTAAACTTAAAGGAAAATATACTATTTTTCTGCAAGAAACTGTAACATCAAATTACTTAGAAAGAATTATGATTTTTGATTCTAACACTTCAATTAGCTTTTAGAAATTTCCCTATATCCCATAATGTTCATTTTTATAATAATTTCTTTAATTTCAGCCACAAAATATGTAAAATAAAAATGTTTTAATTGATTTCAATGTTTCCTCTATAATATATAAATAATAAAAATTGGCTGTTTGGTGATATGTGCAAAATGACATGCTGGGGGTGTTATTGATTTTGGAGTTATTCAAAATTCAGTTTGAATTATTGAGTACTGAGAAAACGTCATTAGCATGCCATGAGTGACCCATTTTTATTAAGGATCAAATAGTGCAATTAATATCAACACTTTATTCTATTTGGATATTTTAAATAAAAATATTTTTAAAGATTTCATCTATTTAAAAATAAAGAGCGTATTTTGATTTTTTCTCATCTTTTTAAATCTGTTGTTCATAAAAGAAAGAAATTCTTTTGATCATTTGAAATAATAATCAACTTCTTAATTGTTATAATTTAACCCTTTATTTCTTAGCTAGGCTTAAAGATACCATTCAAAACTTTCTCTAGTGTATTCTTTTGATATTGGATGTAGTGTTGCAACTAGATTCTGCATGCTGAGTTGAGTCATTGGAAAAGGTATGTATTGTATTTTGCCTTAGTTTTTAGCTAACTGTAAGTATTTTTGTATTTGGCTGTTTTTGCCAAGTAACTTGATTCTGGTCTGGTGTTTCAGCTAGCATTGGTTCTAAACTTGGATCTTTTTTGTTGATAGCATGGATCAGTTCTGGATAAAACTAGTATGGCTGCAACATGTGAAGGGAGTATCCATTGTTTCATTTAAGGCTTATAGACTAGATATTAATGTTGGGTTCATGTTATTTTGTCTGACTACTTAAAATGATCACTATTAATTCATTCCAATTTACAGTTGTTTTTCTATCATGAGCGTAAGTCCATGCAAACTTTTATACTATGGAAACTGGTACAAGTATGAAGAAGAAATACATTCCTGAGGGAATGTATTAAAAGTTTATCCTATGTATTGAAGCACGACAGTCTAAAAATTTGCAGGGTAATACCAAATTCCAAGGAATTGAAATGACTGGAAATCCTATTTGTGTGGCCAAAGAAAAACTGAAGAAGCATGTTGGGTCTACAGTTGACATTATAAGAATAAAAAATAGCAATTAAATAAGATGTTTGTTTTGCTCTAAGAATCTTTTGCACACACACACACACACAGTGAAGTTTATTAAGTTGTAAACACTGGTTGTATTTTTATTTCTTTTATTTTATTTTCTTACTTTTAATAGAATTTTGGAATGAATCCCATTTCTTTGTTATTAGTTGGAAAATAATCTTGCTAATTTTAACAATTTTCACATACTTTAAGTAGATATGAATAAATAATATTGATGAATTCATGGAAAAAAATCTCTACTTGTAAAATCTATCAATAATTGATTTTCAAAAATAGATACTAAAATATTCTCTTTTAATGTCTGTTTCATATTGAATTCTAAAATGTATTTTAAGAATGAAAAAATTTTGTCAGTGTAGTTTTTTTTATATTTTCTCATTGGATAATGAATTGAACATAGTTTTCAGCTTTTATGAAAATCAATTTTTTTCATTGTGGATGACCAAAATGACCTTTAATCTTCTATGTTTATCAAGCACTCCGTTTCACTAATTTCATTTTATATTGAACAAATATTAATAATGTTTCTTTCTTTTAGCCCTCATGTGATATGGAATTTCATATCTTTATAAGCACAAAATATTTATATATAAACTATTAACAATGAATGCCTAGAAAACCTATTAGGTTTAGCTTTAAACATCTTTCTAGAGATTTGATATTCTGTGAAACAAAGAAATAATAAAATCTGAACTTCTTTTATTAACTTTAGATTTTTATTGTTAGAAAAAGCCATTACAATTGGCCTGGCATTGATATACTGAGAAGAGCTTTAATAACTACAAACTTTTTATAGTAAATGCATGTATGGTATCGACATAGTGTCCTGAAGAAAGAATAAACAAACGAAAAATCACCTAGTTATATAGATTATTCTAATTTTGTTTTATCAATATTTGCTTTAATAAATTCTTGGCATTATTTGTTAAAAACTAAAAGAAATACAAGAATAATGAATCATTGAAATATACAAGGGTCGTTCTAAAAGTTATGCCACCTATTTTTTAAAGTTGAAGAGCCATGAAGATGGAAATGGTACCGTTAAAACAAGCAACCCTTTTGTGCTCCAAAATTTATTTTTCTATGTATTCACCACCATTCTCAATGACCTTTTTGCCAGCGATAAATGAGGCAGTCCATTTTCCTATCCGAAGTGCACTTTGTCACTCACATCTCTATTGCCACTCTGAAATCAATGAACCTATCTCTTAACTGCACTACAATAAACTGCATCATCTTTGTAAATGTTCAACAGGCACCAGGGAATGTTGATTGGTTCAATTTTTTCTGCTGAGAGGAATTCATTGATGCATCTCTATAACAGAATGCTTTTTTAGAGTCTCACACCACTAACATATGCAACAGAGAGATGAAACTTTCAGGTGATGAATTTATAAGCTCAGTTGTCATAACAATGCAATTTATAGTCCCATCTGATCCATTTGGGCAGAATACTAAAAATTGGAGGCATTACTTTTGGAACAACCCTCGTATGTTAAATTGATCTTGTAAAATGTAATCACTAATGTAATTAATTGATTAGAAAACTTTCCATGTATTAATACTGTTTACAAGAGTAATTTAGCATTAGTCCTTAATTATGATTGCTGAGAAGGAATTCTGTTATACTTTTTTTCCATCTTCAATTTTCATTTACACCATTTTTTTTATTCACACAATTCTTCATCCAATTACATTTGAAGAAACTGGTGTCGTCTTGTATCTTCTAGTGTTAATGGTTTCCTCTACTGAAAACAACTCTCATATATCTTGCACAAAAAATGCTTTTACTATGAAAGACCTGTATGATTATGAGCTATATCTCATGCTTTCTCCTTACCCCAAAACATATTATGTAACTATGCTTATTTCATTCAGCATATTTGACTTCATTTTGTCTTGTAGATCTACACAACTGAAAAACTATATCTATTTTTATCCACTATCTCTAATGGATTTATGCTTGTTATACATATATCGATATAGTCAATAGCTTGGATGATTGATTCATTTCTAAAATTAAAGCTATTTTATAGCTCTCAAATGACCAATTCAGTAAAAGTACAGTGACAAAGGCTGTGCTGATGATTAAGGGTTCTTTTTGATTTAATACTCAATCATTTCCTTTCTAAGTTTTATGTATATAAATTATTTGAAGACAAATATTTTTCTTGATAACAAACAAAATATGTAAATAATTAACATATACAAGCTAATGAATCCATTGTTACTTCTGATTTAGTTTTATTGAAATGTATTAGCTATTATGAGTAAGTAGTGCAAAATAAAGACATGGTTTATTTTAGTCTTGTCTTTCATCCATACAAAATAGAATTTTCATGAGTAAATCCTAACTTTAGTGATATTGAGTATAGATGATGGTATTTGTTAATGGAAAATACATTTTCATTTGTTGATAGCAATAATTATTTGATCACTTTTTCTATCTTATGTTAGAATAAACTTTGGGCTAACTCATATTTTTGGAAGAGATATGAGTGATGATTTTTATGACTAACTGGTGAATCTTTATAAATAGATTTATTATGAATTACTGCCTTTTTTAAAAAATCGACTGAAATTATTTCTCTAAAATTGTTTACTACTATCTTAATTCAAACCACTCTAAAATATGATATATAAAAATCTATACTGACCAAAATGATGCTACTATATGTTTTCATTTCATCATTTATGTAAAGTCCAGTTTTTAGTTATTAAAAGTTAAGTCTAATTACCTACTTTTAATTGATTAAAAAAATTTCAGTAATTTAGAAATAATCTATTCTCTTAATTATACATCCATAGGTATAAGGCTATGACCAAGCATGTTGTATTGTTATTGCAATATTTTCACTTAATTTAAACTAATCTGAAGTCCAAACAAGTCAAAAATTATTTAAATAAAAGTAAATGATGATCACTGATGATAATAATAATTGTTTAATTTTAGAAAGGGGTAATTTTTTTTTGTTAGATTGAATGTTAATTCATCCTAAAAACCATACCATCCTATGGGGAAAAGGACTAGGCCAAAAACATAGTAGCAGAATTTATATTTTTGTGTTAAGAATAATTATTAGTCTTGAAATAGATGCCATAACAGATTATTGACTCTGAATTCTCAAAATGTTTTATTTTCTAAATTAGTTTTTTATTTAAAGTAATATATATATAGTAATGATCTTTATTAGCAGACTGTTGTCCTCATCTTTTTATAGGTGTTACTACACTACGTTTCAGCCAACTCTTCTGGCCTTCGTTCGCTAAAAAAAAAAAATATATATATTATATATAGATAGAGCTCAAATTCAAATTAACTCCCTCCCTAACCCCTAAAAAATCCACTAGAAAAATTAAATTTCTTGATGAAATTGATGCAATGCTAGGGATTTGAAAAATTAATGTCATATTTTTGTGGACTTTAGTTTCCAGGAAAATTGTACTAAATAAATCAATGAAGTTAGTGGAGCATTTAAAGAAAAAATATTTGGTAATTAAATTATCATAAAGTTCATTATTTAATTAATATTTATTTGCACACAAACACACACATAAATATAGACAAAAAATAATGTTAGTTATTAGAATCAATTTCTTGATGAATTTTCTGATAATTGAAATTATTGATATAAAAACAGAAATAAGTATTTATTTTCTATCATATTTTATTAAATTTTATTCAATAACCAACTTTATAATCTTCTTTTTAAAATCCTTCTTGACTTTTAACAAAATAGTCTTTATCCTTGAACTACTTCTGATGATATAATAAGCAGATTAAAGCAGATCCTATCTACTCCATATTGTTTATCAGTTATTAACAAGGCTTTTAATAGCCTTTAGGTACTTTTTTCTCCATTGTCTCTAATTTTATGTTACCAATCCACCACCACTGCTTTTTTCTTTTTATGAATATATACCAATCCTCACCCACACCATTTTTTTTTTCATTTATTTATTCATGTAGAAAATTACAATTTAATTAGTTCTTACTGCTTGGTTAACAAAATCCTGCTTCGATGACTTACTGAAGTGCAAAAGTTACATTATTCATGTTAAGTACTTGTTTCACTATTGATCTCTGCTGTTCATTATTGTATGAATGCGTAGAAGTCTTCAGTTTCACTTTAACAGACCTCCTTGCTCTTGGTTTTGATATACACTTAAAGATTTAAAAAGGCAGGAAGAAAGGTTAGTTTATTTGTTTATATTAATGATATGAACACTTTTTTTAATTGTATAATCTTATTACCTTTTTCTGAATAACTTACTGCACTACAAACCGATTATCAATAATTCAACTATTTAAAAAGAAAGAGATATTAGGAAAAGAACATTAATATTAGAAATATTTTCCACTAATTTCAAAATGAAAGATTTTAAAGAAAATAATCAAAATAATTTTTAAAAATCCACAAGTAAATGTGTGCTTTTATTGAAAAGATTTTTTTTAAATGCTTTTATCCATTTTGAAAATTCATAAAAAACAAAAAATTGTTTTGTTTATAATCTTCAGAAAAGTTTACTAGAAATCAATAACTTCTTTGATTTCACTTGCTGTACCCATTTTGATGCTTATTCATTTTTTATTTTTGTTAATTAATTTTTAAGTGATAAAAATATTTGTCATTTCTTTACAAATATTTTAAGGAATATTAGGATGAAACACTTTTTCTACTTTCAAAATATCCATGTTTCTCTTCAAAATTTAATATTCATTCGAGGAAGTATGTAAGGCCAAGTTGTTTTTTCTTTTAGTTTGTTGGATTTAATTCTTTAAGAACTATTCTCAGAAAATCACATTTATTTTTTCATTTGGTGTTTTTATTTGAATCATTTTAATAACAGTTATATTGAACTTTTATTTAAAAAGTTCTTAGAAAATAAAAAGGAAGTGATACCAAAGTAGCAAGTAATCCTAAAAAAGTAAAATACCTTTGTGTTTGGAAATAGAAGTTCATAACAAACACAAATTCATTGGGTTGTCTGGAAAATTTTGAACACTTTTCATGCTTGCAACATAAAAATTATCTTTAGATGTTTACTGAAATTACCCAAAAGCAAACTAACTTGGATGTTGTATTTTTAATAATAAAGATGAGGATAGCAATCTTAACACTCTTACTCAAGTTATCAACATTCATTGTAGACATAGCAATAAAATTAGATTAAATTCTTGTCTTTGAATTTTATTAACTTTCAATACTATCAATTTTTATACCTCATATTAAAGTGTATCTAAAGAAAAAATGTGCAAAAGTTGTAACTTGCTTAATCCTAAATCTACAAAAGCAATGTTCAGGGTAAGACCTTGTACAGCAGTCAATTTGTTTCTATTTAGACCATTCAATGTTTGATCCTGAAGAAATAAATAGAAAACCACACAGGTACAAAATGTATAGATTATTGAAGTTTAATTAGTTCTTTATGAATTAAATTTTTTTTGTGTATTGATTTCAATATTTTATGCAAAACATTTCAGATGAAAAAACATAATATACATTATAAAGGGAAAAGTTACAGATATGAGATGTCCCTAGATATTAAAAATTCAATTAGAACAATCTGTCTGAATTCCTTTCTGGATTGATATTAAAATTTCCTTAAAGTGAATAAATTCTTTAAAAATTCAGATAAAGAAAATTAGCTTTGTTAAAAATATCCTTTGTCTAGAAATATTGACTAATTAAAATAACAAGCAAGTTGTGATAGATGAGGATTCTAAATGAAACCTTTGCTCATTTAGAGTAGCAAAGTGATGGAAAAAAGAAAGAGTCTTGGAATCTAGTTGGGATGGAGATTCAATTAGATGAGTTTAAGTCCAAACCAATAAATTTCTAGATTATATTTTCAAGATTTGTTTTTAATTATGAATCATAATTAATTCTAGAATTTGAAATGGAAGATAATATTAAAAAAGGATTTTTTATCGGCCATTTTTAAGCAATGTTAAAAATTTTAAAGTAAGATTTACTGGATAGCTTTGATCTGATGAATTTTTTAATGAATTGTGTCTTATCTATTCTATTTTTAGACTAAAGCCAAAACATTGATTCTAAAAAGAAATTTTTTACAAGTTTCTTTTCTCGAAAGTAAATTGTTAAAAAATGAAATTGAATTCTGAACACAAATTATTATTTATTTTATTGTATTATTGTCATTATTGCCCTTATCTTTTTTTAACTTGGCACTGTTTCATAAGATGGAAATATAATTTTTCCACTTGATTTAATTAAATCTTAATCTATTTCCATTTGTTCATTTCTATCTCTCATTATTTTTGTTTGGTACAAAATATTCTTTTAGGCTTTTATTGAAAGTTCATGAACAATACTTTTTAAAACTTGAAAATCCCTTATCATAATAATTCAATTCAAAAGATTGTTCAGCTTTAAATGTCTTTCAGAGGGGTTAGCATCTTTTAAGCTAAAATCCTTGCATGTGAATTTAGCAAACCATACAATAATACTTTCTATGATTATGAATATATTATTATATGGAAAAATGCGCGCATGAAAAGTAATATTCTTAAGATTTTATTAAACCTGGAAAAGTAAAGGAC
>JAYKTE010151263.1:0-13035 GCA_036873565.1 Xipholeptos notoides | reverse complement strand
TGGGTCATTTCATGCCAAGAACAATCATTTTTGGTAAACGTTATTTTTTGTCCAGACTTATTTTTTGGAGTAACACAATATGCATTATTTAACCCATAGCTGGAGGGAATCTGGGGATTCATACCCTTTCCAAAGGTATTAGTCCACTTTTGAACGCAAACTGAACGACTGTGATTCGAACTTGCGTACTACGAATTCCGAATCTCTAGCCACTACCCCAAATCGACCTATCCTCAAATAATTGCATTTTCATCAATCCAAATCATCTGAACGTAAAAGGTCGGTGTAACGAATCAAACAATTGAATCCTAATGTGTACTTTTGTTTTCAAGCTTGCATAAAAACATTCAGATAACATCAACTGGAAGATCAACCCACTCGAACTGACGCATTGTCATAATCCCTAAAGTAATGATCAGAGAATATGGAAGACAAGAATTCGTCTAAACTTTCTTCAAAATACGCAATAATTTCTGTTTATATGGATGAGAAAGAATTCTCGGCTCATTTGTTGTCTAATCCATAATTGAAAGGGCGATGAATAAGTATTAAAACATAAAAAAAAATGTCGACAAATTCTATAAAGATAAACGCATACACATATATATGTAAAAAATAGAAATTAAATTCCGACAATATGAAAAATGTACATGAATGAAAAGAACAACAAAATAAATATGATATTTTTTTGTATATATAATGGAATTAATCGGAAATAAGAAGACAAACCGCGAAAATAAAATGTTGTTTTTTTCTTAATATATGGGCATATGTTTCGCTATATTAATCAGTATCTACATATAATGCAATCTATATTTCCAATTTATGTATTGACGTTAGCCAAAAAAAAAAAATTAATTAATAATACGCTTTATTTAACTTCTAATCCTGTCGGAATATAGACTATTCCATTTTATATGAACATTTATTTCTGTAATTTGTTTGTGTTGGACACCCTCTTTGATTTTTAAGTCCAGAAATTATTTGAGGGATCATTTTGCAAAGGTTTTCTAGTAGAAAATCGCACATAGAATTTCAGTTCTGTTGAGGGAGATAAAAAATAATCTAAATAAAAAACACTAAATATGGATATGTGTTTTGCCGACTTTACGTTTCGGTTACTGTTGACCTTCGCCAGGGCATGAATTTATTTTACTGTATTCATAAGATCTTTATGATGAACAGATGTAGTTTTCAGCAGGTTTTAAAAATGAGAAAAATTAAAAGATATAAAAAAACACGACATTTTTTCTCCCTTTTCCAAACCTGTTTATATAAAACAAATTTAATCCGGCATCATCGGGGATATCTTAAGTAGGGATCGTCCATAGATCAGATGTGGTATTTTGGTAATATATCTGTTTGAAGGACACATGGACGTTTAAGATGTGAATGGATGAATGGGTCATGAATGTGTATAATTAAGGATAAGGAACGAATAGCGAAGACCAACCGAAAGTTTTAGTTCATATTCCCCCAAAATTTAATGGCCTTAATTCACTTGTATCTTTTGACTTAATAAATATATTATTATTGGTTAGCAATCTCTGCGCAATGCTAATTAGTAAATCGTATTTCTGTTGAAGTTTGTTGACTTTTACGGTCAGCTTCCTGAGATTACACTCGCCTCAAGTGTTTGTCGTTTTTGATATTATACGTTTAGATACGATGTCCAGTGTGCTACTTGTGTGTAGGCCATAACCTCACGTGTTCACACACGAGAATACAGATTGACAGAAATTGGCTTGGGTTGCGTCTCTGAGCCAAATTGCGAAATCAATACGTTTAATTAATGTATCAGGAGAAATATCTTCATCTATACCAATTTTTGGAGATCATTTCAGGTTAGACCACTGATTCAGGCCAGTAATTGTACGCACCTCTTTCATGTGATAAGTCCATCTTCGCTGATGATATTGAGCCTTTGGTTATTTTTTTGTTTCACGACATATCAACCTTTTTAGGTCATTTAATACCGAGAACAATCATTTTTGATAAACGTTTTTTTGTTGACACGTAGTTCTTGATTAACAAATATCCACTATTTATTGCACAGCTAGAGGAAATATGGGTATTCATACCTTTCTTAAAAGTATTAGTCCAAATGTGAACCTAAACTAAACGACCGCGATTCCAACTCGCGTATTACGATTCCGAAGTACGGCTGTCTATGCACTGACCTAAGTGAAATTCCCTTGCAAAATCAATACAATGGTACCTCGACATACAAGATTAATTCGTTTCCGGAAAAAGCTCGTATCTAGAATTTCTCGTATCTCGAACAAGTTTTTCTATAGAAAACAACTGAAATCCAATTAATCCATTCCCTGCCTCAAAGAATCAATCATCCTTGTTAATCCTAATCAACAATAAAAATTATCTTGCTGATTACGAAAAAAAAATGGGATTATATTAAGAAGATATAAGAGTTTATTATGAGCATTTACTATGAACTAAGACGGGGCGAGCTAATGTTGATAAATGAATGGTGTTGAAGTAAGGGAGAGGTTTGGCGAAAAACCGTGCTAACTTGAGAGAACTGATGCCAAGCAGCATCGACTACTTAGCCTTCTAGTGGTTGAATCTAGAGAATTTCGTAACTTGGATTTTCTACGTATGTATATCAAGATTCTTTTTGGAAGACACCTCGGATCTCTCGTATGTAGAAATTCCTATGTAATTGGTGCATCGGTAGGTATTTCTCTATTATATTTCTCTGAACCAATTTTTGGAGATCATTTGAGATAAGAATTCCCGATTTAGGTCAGTAACTGTACACGCCTCTTTCATATGTTAAGGCGATTTTTACTGATGATGTTTAAAAAAAACATTCCGTTATGATGGATAAGTGCATAGTGACCTCTAATTGTTCTAGCCTGTTAATGCAACCCATCTCTTTGTAGGTTCTCCATGTGAGATGCTCTCCCAAGAATCCCAATCAATAATTGGTTGCGCAAGTTCCTGGAAAATGGACATTACTCTATTGTCAGAGGTCTCGACTCTAAGGGATGGAATCTTTTCCTTATTTTGCATATTAATCTGTAGTATTAATTCAATCATCATGTCGGACCGGACATTTTCTGATAGAATGAATATTTTATTTTTACCCATGGCGTCGAAATACTCAGTTATTATCTTTACAGAGCAGTCACTTCAGAATGTACTGAATGATTTAATTTATATTATTTACTCTTGTTTATGTAACAAACGTGAGTTAATCTCAATGGGTTGATGAGCCTCATCTAACCGGATCATGGAACGTTTTTTATCCATGCCACTAGATAAGTTACTAGCCCAAGTTAATGAGACTGATAAGACCGACCCAGTCAAACAATTCCATTCACTATCAGCTGCTTCGGTAAGATAAATCTCATTATCTTGGGCGTTTTGAGAGTAATGCGGAAACGACGGTGGAGATGAAGACCATTCCAAAAGAAGATTTCCAGAGGTGTTTCCAGCAATGGAAGGATCGGTGCGCTGTGTGCATACACAAGAGGCCTACTTTCAAGTGGATTAGGGTCCAAACCCCGTCAGGTATGTGAAATATTTTTTCTGGCTTAAGGTTGGATAATTTTTGACAGGTCTTTTATTGTGGCTTTTACGCTCACAATTAGGACGCTGCACTCTCTAAACCAGGGGTCGGTAAAGTGGTCGATATCGATTTTTGGTGGTCGATGGAATTATCCAAGAAATCGATAATTGTCTAGGTGGTTGATTGACTTCTCAAATGATTTTTATATTATGAAAGTATTCATAAAAAATTATCACCTTTACGTCATGTCGAGGATGGGAGATCAAAGTAATATAATTTTAAACCCTGTTAAGAATGTACAAAAAAGTGAGCCTAAACAAAGAGCAGCCGACCTGGGCACTGGCAACATATATATTTTTCATAATGGGGAGTCGATATGAGATAAAGTACCCCATAAGGGATGCGATGGCTTAAAAGGTTTACTGACCTCAGCTCTAAACTGTAAGTGATGAACTTTTAATGTAGAAGACAAAATAGCCAAATCAAATTTGACTATTTTAATATAATAAATAAAACGGAGGAGTCCACTTGGCACAGTGGGGAGGAAGTTAAATTTTGAATCGTAATATGCGAGTTCCAATCCCCGTCGTTCAATTTGCGATCATAGTTAAACCAATACACTTGAGAAAGGTATGAATCCCTACATTTCCTCCAGCTTCGGATTAAATAGTGCATATTTTGTTATAAAAAAACCTACGTGTTGATAAAAAAACTTTTATCATAATGATTTTTCTCGGAATTAAATGATCCAGAAGTTTGATATGCCGCAAAACAAAACCAAACGACCAAATACAATAAATACATCAAGGTAGGGACATATCCGCTCTGTTTGATAAAAATCGAGTTAGTGTTGAAATATTTGTTGAAGTGTGTTTTTATTATTTGGGGACCGTCGTCCTCATCTTCATTCACCACGTTTCAGCTAACCAATTACCTGGCCTTCTTAAGGTGAACATGAGGTCAACTGTTCACAAAAAATGAATACTCAAATTTGGAAGCCTTATTTCAAATGATTAAGAAAAATAGACAACTATTCGTTGAATATTTGCAAAAAATCAAAAAATCATCAGAACGCAAAAAAAATAAATTGTCTATGAGTAAAGAATCCATCTCTAAGAATTCTGATCTCTGATTAAAAAAATGGTTCGTCCCTCGTTGACGAAGAAGACCACTGATATTACTTGGCTCGAAGCTGCCAAGTTGGTGATGTCGTGACTTTCGCAGAACTTTAATTAAAGTGAAAGAGACTTGCGCAGGGTCAGCCTCACTCTCTCGTCCTGAGATACCGGGTCCAGTTGCAAGAAAAATTCGAGACGGCTGGGAGCGAGACTGGATGTAGTAGCTATTGGAAGGTGTCACGTTTACCACTTAACCACTCCTTGAGTTTCCAATTCAGAGTTTACCTTCTTCTAGAAGGAAAACTTACCTTAGACAAAGGATGCATCTACCCAGTGGTTTAACCACGCTCCCGGACATTAATATGGGTATTCCCACGTCCTGGCACAAGATACAGTACCTGGTATTCATAAATGATCACCCATGTAAGTACTGGCCAGGATCGACGTTACTTAACCTCGGTAAGCTAACGTGAACAGGTGTCTCCAATGTGACTTGACCGTATTGGGAATTATTTGCCCTGGTTTTGTGCTACTGCTTTTCAAACGCCAAAGCTGTTCAACAAATCGCCAAAGATTTAGATTCCCATTGCCACAAACGGGGATTGATCTCATTTAGAGTTGACTTAATAGAACATTAATCTTGACTGAATAACAAGAAGTAAAGTTGGTGCGCAACTAGACACGTTAACTTTAGTAACGGGAAATGTGAGCTGAAATCTTTGCTAATCCATAGCATTTAATTTATTGTCAATCCTTAGAAAAAGATGTGTGAATCATTTCGTGGAATTACTTACGAAGGTTGTTCCAAATATATTGCCCCAGTCGTTCCACTTGCGTTCGTATTCAGACTAATACTCTTGCAAAAATGGGAATACCCACATTCCCTTCAGCTATGGGTTAAATAGCGCATATTGTTATTCCAAAACTAAGTGTGGACACAAACTAACGTTTCCAAAAAATGATTGTTCTCTTTGCATTAAATGACTTAAAATGTTTGATATGCCGTAAAACACAAACCAAATGTAATGCCACCATTTTTAATGTTATTTTTAAAAGTTAAAGAACAACGATTATAGGAATGGGACCATTAAAACAAGCGAGCTTTTGTACTCCAGAATTAATTTATTTTTTGAGGTTTTCTTTAAAAGCTGAAAGGTTATAAAAATGGAAGAGGTGCCATTAAAATGAGCGACAATTTGTGCTCCATAATATATTTTATTTTGCATAGTCACTATCATTCTTAATGTAATTCGCTACCAATGAACTGAGCGGTCTATTTTTGCATCTTCGTCACTCACATCTCTGAACACAACAACACATCTAAGTGTTCATACACAGGTTTCGTAAACGTTCAACAGGCGCGAGTGAATGTCAATTGGTTCAAATTTTCTACATGTAAGAATTCTGATGCTTGTCCATAAAGAGGGGTTGCTTTGTTAATGTCTTACTTCGTCAATATCTGCACCAAAAGATCAAACTTTCAGGTCATGTCTTCGTTAGATTCTGTCATCATGATAATGCAATTTGCAATCCCATCTGATCAATTTGGGCGGATAAAAACTTAGAGGCATTACTTTTAGAATGGTTTTCGTATATAAAACAAATAGAAGGCATTGCTTTTGAGTCGGTCCTCGTATGTAAAAACTTATCGGAGGCATTACTTTCGGGTGATCCTCGTATATGAAAACATATTACGGTCATAATTTTAGAACGATCCTGGAGGTTTATCAGTGAAAAGCATCCACTTTTTTTAAACGATCAATATAAAATAATTAATTCTAAAAACCATTAAAAAACAAAATAAAAAAAACACTGATCTACTAAGAATCTATTATTTTGAAGAACCTTCTATTTGGAGATTTGCATACTACCCTATACTCTTTCCTTAAAATTATAGATGGCTTTATTTTTTTGAAGAATACTTGGTGAAGTCAACTTGGGGCAGTGAATAGGCTATTGGATTTCGCAATCGTGATACGCGAGTTCGAATCCCAGTCGTTCATTTGTGTTCCTAATTTGATTAATAATGTTGGGAAAGTTATGAATCCAGCTATGTATTTAATAGTACAAATTGTGTTTTTGAAAAAAAAAACTATGAGTGGAAAAAAAAAAAACGTTTGTAACAAAACATGATTTTTCTCTGCATTAAATGACATAAAAAGGTTTATATGACGTAAAACATAAACAAACAAATAAGAAAATTATTTTAAATTTAGTCAGATAACGGTCAATATTTCGTGTAGAAAACGGATTTTCCACATTGTACAAAAACTGCGGATGTTACATATGAAATAAACAAATTTGACATGAAGTTGTCACCAACATAAAGATCATTAAAAGGAATGGACCACGGCCCGTTCAAATAAGACTAAGATTTGGATTAGGACTGAATGGTTCGTCGCTCGTTATTGAGGATGACCAATAAAATCGATGCTGCCATATTGTCAATGTCATGACATGTGCTGAACTTTCATTAAAGTGAAGAACTCACGTATGCCAGT
The DNA here is from genome assembly GCA_036873565.1 of Xipholeptos notoides. Classification (NCBI taxonomy): domain Eukaryota; kingdom Metazoa; phylum Mollusca; class Cephalopoda; family Idiosepiidae; genus Xipholeptos; species Xipholeptos notoides. The sequence continues at coordinate 5,884 of JAYKTE010151263.1, read as the reverse complement.
CAACCACCCAAGGAGCTTCACCCCTTTGACCTATTGGTTTTACAGCACCTCTATACACTAACTTGATTATTTTCACGTTCCGGTCTAAGATACGGCACCTTGTATTCAATAAATGGTCTCCCATATAAGTACTGACTAATTATTAGGACTAAGGTTAGATCGAAATGAAATAATCGGTATCAGTTTTTATAATAGACGGGATGCTACACTATTAGCAAATAAACTCTATTAAGTGGACAGAGTTCAAGACTCTGAATTTATTGATAATGAATGGAGAATAAAAAGATAGATGGGAAAATAATGGTAATTGATTGATAATGAAAGCAACTTTGGAAAAACAAAACCGAATCCAAAGTTATTGTGGTGTTATTTTTATTCTTAAAACACAAAGATTAAAACTGAACTGATTAGGATACTTTGTAGAGAAATATTGATTTTTGAGTATTCATTTTTTTGCGCACTTTTTGTCCCCATCTTCGTAGCTTTTTGTAATTTTTCCACTACGCTTCGGCCAACTTCATCTCTGGTCACCTTCAGGTGATTAAGCACGAGGAATACTGAGTCTTGAAATCGTAACCGCAGAAATCATTGTCTTCAGTAGTTGTCTATCGTAGCACGTTTTTGACCAAATAAAACTCAGGCCGACTTCGGGTGGAATTGAAGCAATTGAAACCGTTATGTTCTGACCATGCTCACCCGTGGAGTCAACACCTATATCCACTGCGCCATGAAGACGCCAGAGATAAATTTGCCAAAACATAGGGACAAAAACAACGAAGATGAGGACAAAAAGTACGCAATAAAATTAATACTCAGATTAGGAAGCCTTATCTCAAACATAAAAATCAAAAATACATTATTTGTTTTTGTTTCGAAAATGAAGAGTTAGAAAATGGAGGTGATTGTTCTGAAGGCTCATCTCAAAAATAAAAATAAAAGAATGCTATATTTAATTTTGTCTGGAAAAAGAAGAGTAGCAAAGTGGAGGTGATAGTTTTAGACGTCGCTTTTCTTCATTAGATTCTTTGTCGGGTTGTTTTTAGAAAAGAAATCTCTACGAATCGAAGGCTTTACAAAAATGTCTTTATTGTTTCAGATGTGCTTTTTTTTTGGTCGCCTATTGAATGTCCAAAGTAGATGGCAACGAACGATTTCGTAGTCCCACAAACTCAGTCACAAATACCTCTCGCTTCAATCCGGTATCGATCAGGATGTCTATTAGTGAAAGAGAAAAACTGAAAAGAATCGTGAACAACCAAAATGATTATAAAACAGAAAATCGATTTTCTTTGAAAATATTTTTATTGCCAATTCTCTTACGAAAGAAAAGAAATATAATCTATGAAATCCGAACTCTTCCATTTATTGATAGGAAACAAAATAAAACAAACTGATAATCCACCAAGACTTTTCGGAATAACATCTTATCTCGTGTGAATGTTTGCTATTAATTCCACTTATTGCTTCGTTTGTTTCATTAGCCATTTTATTTGGTATAACTATATTCCTAGTAATAAAAAATTTAATAATAATAATCCAGTAACAGATCCAATTGTATAGCAGTAGTAACAACAATGGTAATAATAATCCAATTACAGATCCAATTATATGGTCGTAGTAATAATAATCCGACTGTATGGTTTCATCAGCAGTAGTAGCAGAGCGTAGTTATAATAATAATCCAATTGGTTGCTGTAAATAGGTCCTCTCTGAGTACTGAGTATTAACAAGTACTAATTTGTCAGTCTCCTAAAGACATGTTGTCCTTTCTGCTCTGTGATTAGTTGATGTTCTATCTCCCTGCATATTTAATGGTTCGATCCAATCCTTGCATTCATACCCACACTATTATGCCAAAAATAGTGCAAAGGTTTCAAAAACCCGAAATATTAACGTTTAAAATTTACATAAATAACATCAACTACACATGTATTTTTCACTTTTATAGATATATAGATCGCTCTTTTATACAAGTAGGACATTGAAAACTCCTAAATCTCTTTTATGACTTCATCTGCAGATTACAAAATACTAAATGATGAAAGGAGAAAAATACAACTGGATCATGGCGTTGTAAAGAGAACATTTATTTTTTACAGACAGTGAGCTGGGTTGCTGCCACCATTATTTTGTCAGCAAACCGTTTTCACAGAATCTCACTCGTTATAAAGCTATTTCAAGAAACAAATCAGTAAACAGGAAACAAATTGGAAATGGATGATAAAAAAGAATAGAAAAGCGTAAAAATCAAATTGGTTTATTGTATTTCCTACGTAAGTCAATACAACTGCAGGATAAATATTAGGTTCAAAATTAAGAATATTATACGCATCCATCTTTAACTAGCAGAACCCGTGGAAATTCTACGGGAGTTGAACATTTTTTAAACATAATTCAGCAAGAACTTTCTGATTACATAAGCAAAAAATTAAAATGGGGTTCTTTCAATAGAAAAATCATTGAAATATATTTCAGATCAGACTGTAAACCCCACCGAAAAAAACTTGCTGTATATGTTATTACAAGAAATAAAATTACCATGAAGCATCAATTATTTTCCCAAAGATTTTAATTTAGAAAAATTATAGTTTCCGCTGTTCGAGTGAATTGTTATCTTTTTTAAACTACGTAAAACCTATTAAAATCCATTATTTCTTAAGAACTTTTGGTTTTACCAGAAAGATAAAACCCTAAATTTTATAGAAGATAAATATCGCCTAAAAAGGAAGGTAATTCGCTTCTCTCTAATTACTGTATAAGATGATGATTGTTTTTATGACACTTAAAAAACACATTAATATACAGATAAAAAGCTACAAAGAATATAAAGATAAAAGACATCTTGATACTAGTTAAGATGTCACTATGTTTCAAAACTAATCAAAGTTTGATTAATACCTTCAGCAGCAGAAGTTGTTTATTGAAGTTTCTGCTCTTTTTTGCACATCATCCTAAATACCGTAATTAACAGCTGATTACAAATTGAATACGGAAATTTGTGAGTTTTTATTTTTACGAGAATCTTTGCCCGGGCCCCAAGGACTTGCCACTCAGGTAATTAAGTAAGCCGATAATACAGTAAAGCAGTTAATGCTGTTTCATACTAAATTAATTGTTTATGCTTTTTTTATACTACTCTGATTTTAATGTTTTTTTATACTAAATCCATTTCCAATACTTTTTATGCTAAATAAATTTCCAATGTGAATAGTGAATTTATTTCTAATGCTTTTTTATACTAAATTTATTTCTAATGCTTTTTTCTTATGTGTTGGTAGATTTAAGGACATTTTTATGTGTATTAGGTTGGTAGATTTATATATATATAAAGAAATATCTTTTTTAAAAAAGCGCAAAAAGGATTTGAAAAATTATTTCTAGAGATTTAGGGATGTCAAAGGTATATGGAGATGGTGAAGGCAGGATAGTAAGGAAATTATATAATTTAAACTTAGTTATGTTCTGTTCACGAGTATCAGAAATAAGGGTATAAGGATATTTAGATTCTAAAAAAACATTTGAATTTGGTTATATGCAAGGGCCAATCAAAATCATTTGGATAAGTCATTAAAGAGGTTAATTATAAATTGTGACTGAAAACGTTTTTTGGGACTCTGTCTATAACGTGTATCAAAAAGTTTTATAGTATCGAACAATACGAACACATTATCAAGAAGCTATGTCTGGATGTGCAAGAGAATTAACAATTGTGTGGTTTTTGTGGTTTGATGGTAGGGTGTATTGTATGGGGTGGTGTTTTTTAAGAGAATAAGATTGTTTTGAGAGAAGGAAACATTGTAATTTAAATCTTATTCGGTTTAATTTAGTTTAAGGTGTTTACTGGTAAAAAAGGTATGGTTTGCTAAAATTAGTAATGGAGGGTATATGTATACGTATAAAGATAAATTTTAAATGGTGTTGTGGGGTCGAAGTTAGTGAAAGTAGTAATACGACTACTTGGTGAGAATAAAAACATTTATATCAAGTTAAGGGTCAGTAGTACAGAAAAGGTTAGGAAATCCGGAGGGAGTCGTCTACGTTTGACATCCGGGGGTAACTCTAACTGAGCTATCTAGGCTGGTTAATTATATGCCTAATGGGCGAGTCCATCTTAGAGGTTCTGAGAGAGTGTATGTTTCCACAACAAATGGTATAATAAGTTATTATTAAGTAGTATGTACTTATAAATAAGAGACAAGGGTCAATAAGAATGTTCTTATGTTGTTTACAACAGAAAATCAAAACTTTTGGTTGACTAGTTTTTCCGGTGCTTCCAACAGTTAAATATCTCAATTCTGGAGTTAAATAAATCTTTCAAGGAAGTAAAATTAATAATGACCAACATCTCTTCAGTGAATAAAAAGCAAAAAGCCACCTCAGGTCTGTATTGGGTAGATTCTTTAATATAGACCTTTTAATATAAGGTCTAGTATTAAATTTTTGTTTGACTTTCCAGGCATGTTTGTAGAGAGTTGTGATGTTTTTATAATTTGGGTTCCTAAAGCTTAAAATATGATTGTAGAAATGGGACTTAAAGGATCCTTCAGTAGACAAGATGTGTGAAACGTTGGTTAATCAACCAAAGACCTAATTACTATGGCTGTGACAAGAATATTATTTAATAAAAGCATATTGTCACAGCCATACTCAGCCACGGTGGAAGCAATTTGACCATTCAAAACAATATCCACAGCGACTGGCACTATGTTTGCGTTCCCCTCTCTTCTTATGAACGAAGATAAGGGACAAGTCGGCATATATTCAATACTCAGACACGAGTGCGAGCCAGCCTATTATCTATATCATGTTGCATGTCATGTTACTGTCTGATGATGTCTGTTTACTGATAAATCTGAATTGGGCTCAACGCCAATCCTCAATAAGTTCAATAGAAAGATAAACCAAGAAAAACGACCATTTTTTGGGGGTGCATAGCAGTTTGAGGTTTGAAAATGTCTGTGGCTTCGAACTTATTTTTCTATTGGAAAAGATTTTTGTCTTCTTCCTTGCTTGTGGTTTCCGACAAAGAAACCGGATATACACATCGTCAAGGGAGACATATCTGCACAGAAGAAATGTCATTATTTGGGTTTCTTTAGACCACTTTCCTTTCTAGTTTAAACGCTAACTCATAAAGACAGTCAGTCGCCCTTAGGATCGATGCAAGTTTTTCTTTTTTTTTTTTGTTTCCTCTGGGTCATTCTCTGCAAGTCTCTCCCAGACAATATCAAGCACCCTTGTTGAATATCAGAATTCTACTTCAGAATGACAGCTCTAGCACAAAACACGACATTAAAACTGCATCATCGCCAATAATTAAATTTTCTGGTCCACTGGTACATTTCACACAGCTCTTTATTTTTCTTTACTTCTTTTGTAATTTTTTGACCGGATTATTATTGATTGGACAGTAAACTACCAGATTAGCCGAAAATAATTGCAAAAATGCAATATCTACAGATCTTTAGTTGGTGCTCAGTTTCACATACAACCTTCTAGTTAATCGATCCCCCATATTGGGAACACTCAACGCGAACTTTAAACTAAAATAATTCCCTTGGATTTAGCTTCATGCATTCGACTGATCATGCGACAAATCGCCGACCAACTTGATACCATACCTAATATTCCCATTTTAGTATTGAACAGGCTCTACGTTGCTTAACTTCGCTTATTTGGTGGGAACCGATGTCTCAAACGAGACTTGACCATACTGAGGATTTTGTTGGAGACTGATTGCTTGTACACACAAACCTGCACATACACACATTTTCCCTTTTGTAATATAACCGTCTTGTTTCGTTCGGTTCGGGACCCAAACGTTGTCCAACCCCGGGTTCACCGCCGTGGAAGGAAATTAAAACAGAAAGAGTTTTTACTTTCA
>JAYKTE010151152.1:0-13035 GCA_036873565.1 Xipholeptos notoides | reverse complement strand
ATTCATTACCACTTGTACTCGGCCGTAGTCCAACTACTAAGAGTTACTTTATTAATATATATATATATATATATACATACATACAGAAAAACTCTAGGAGATTAGTCCTAAACATATATATATATATATATGATAGATAGATAGATAGATTTTACTATCGATAGCAAAATAATGGTAGAAAATAGCTTGCCAGGGAAACTAAACAATAGTAGTCACTTGTTATCCGTGTTTAACGTGTTTATGGTGACTGCCATTTTACAGAAGAAGGCCAACTTTAAGAGATAGCTGCACACGAATGAGTTCATATGTGGTTCCAAGGCCCTCCTCTAGATTTGCATACTTTGTACATACCTAATACATGAAACTTCCTCCATGTGCCCACTTACCCTGTCTTTTTGTTTGAAATCCTGAGTGGCAGGCCCTGTGTCTAATGAGACTCTAGACAAGCATATTCTGCCATGAATAACATATGAGTGTTTTTAGTTAGGCACATCTCAGGGCACATATTCTAGTCACCTTTCCTTGAAGTTCTGGCAATGTGTATAAATGTACTGTCTTCAGGCTTTGTGGCCTTCTGCTAACTTCCCCCAATTATTCACATCAATGCCCAGTGCCACCAGATTTTTCTTGACAATATCTTTGTATTATATCATTGGTTTGTATCTTGGGCGTTTTACACATTTAAGCTCCCCATAGAACAGTTTAGAGTTGGGTAAAATTTTACACATTGACCAACTTTACTGATATTATTAATATAACGAAACCATGTAGTGAACTAGATTATGTTGCTTATGCAAGAAAAGCTAGAAGAACGATTTATAATCAGACATTGTCTATAGATACCCGGGTAACGCCGAGTGAATGGCTGCTAGTTCTTTGTTGTTAAAGCCCTACTAATAACTACATAATTAAAAGCAATGGCAAAATCGCAAAATAGACAAGTAACGATTAAAAGAAAATAGTCAAGTAATGAAAATAATATTTTTTAATAAAGGCATATTTGTCACAGTCCTAATGATCACACCCACCCAAATTTAATGTTTATAGTTTTTACATATAAAAGCTAATATGCACTTAAATTGCTTATCTATCAAAGCAAATTCAAACCAGTTATTTAAAATTTCATGATAAACAATATTATTTTCATTTTTTTCCGATTTTATTCCTGATTTATTGTTTTATTTTATTATATCAAAATGTAATCAAATATCTGTGATTTTCCCAGGAGTTATTTTAAATCTAAATCAGTCACCTACAAATTCATTCCATTTAAGATAAATCATTTTGTTTTGTGTAACTCTGGGTTATTATTTTAACATTAATCCCACACTGAGTTTGTATAATGAGCAAACACCATCAAACACTCTGAAAAGGATTGAATTACATTCGTTACTGAATGTTTTGACATTAAATAAAACAAAGAGAAAAAAATAAACATGACAAACTAGTTATAGAAAGCTGAGTTTAGGTTGGATATTTTAAATAGCTGTTTCTTTTTGTTGACCTAAATATTCATACTATTACCACCACAACTAAAAACTCTTTAATATCATGCAAATTTCAAAATGGTACATAATATGGACTAAGAAATACTTCATAAAATACAAAAGGAAATATTTTAAAGGAATAATAACAATGATGATTAGTAACATCTCCGATAAGATTTTATCACTGAAATATTCATTGCTTCCCACTTTTAAAAGTTTCCAGTCAGTTGCAATATTATCATTATTCAAATTGTTCTGATTTCTATTCTTACACAATGTTTTCTTGACTCATCTGAATCTATGGAAGGAGTTTCGATATTCATTACCATTCAAAATATTCAGAATTTAATCTCATCTTTATTTGAATATTGAATCACAACACATCCTACAAATTAAGACAAGTAGTAGCAACGTCGGTTTTTGAAAAATGAAAACTGATATGATGATTCTAAGAATTGCTTTAAATCAGTTTTATATAGGGTTTTCCAATAACTTAGAAAGAAGTCGACATATTTATAATTTTAAAAATATATCATATATATATACACATACATATATATACATACTTTATTCATAAAAGTATTTACATATAATATATAATTTTAATGTGATATAAATACTTCAGTCCAAGTTATTGGAACATCCTATATCTTAATACCTCAACATTAAATAAAGAGGTGTATCCAAAGATCTTTTATTTGTTCATTTGAATTACCAATTTTTGGGTGTGTCCAAATTTTAGTTATCTTTATTCTTATTTTATTTATTATTTTTTACAGAGTGGATGGTTTGTTTACGAAGTTGAAGATATATCATGTATAGTAACAAGTTGTCCATGACACATAAGGCCTTTAGACAAATAGGGATATGCAGCATTGCCCAGGTAAATTTTCATTTTCACATGTGTGATCTTAAATGGGATACATGGGTTCCATTTGCATTAAATTACCAACATCAAAACTCCTGAACATTGAAATATGAAAAAGTGGAAATATATGCTTAATATATGTTCAAACTATAAATTTAAGCCACACAAACTAAAATAAATTGATGTAATGAATGGGAATAATTCAATATGATTTGAATGGTTGTTTTCAGTTACGGAAAACTTTTTGCAAACAGAATAAAAATAAAAGAAAAAGGTGGTAGATTATTCATTAAGGTATTAAGAATGTGGATAAATTCTGGCTAAATATAATATGTAACAAAAAAGATTTATCAAATTTAGATGCAAAATGTAAAAATGTATAAAAACCACACAAACAAATAAATTTGCATTTATAGACATATAGGAAATGAAAAATCATTTTAACATTTCTAATATCCCAACAGCTATGGAAGGCATCTAATTCATTTTCAACACAATAGAAATTTTCCATACAATGTAATATCCATTAATTTTTCATGGAAAAATAAATTACAAAGCTTCCAAATAAATCAATAAATAAACAAATGATTAAATTAGATAGGATTATGATGCATTTATCATTAGGCAATTTAGGATTTCTGAGTGAGAAACGGGGGAATAGAGGAAGACAGATTTTTAATTTGGTAGAGGGGGGTTAAGGACAAGACACCTTTATATGTGCGTGTATGTATATACGTAGACATGCATAAACATATTTGAGTAGTATATACATTTATGTAAGGAATTGTGCTAACAATTGTTTCTAACAAATCATCTATTTAAAAGAAAAAAAATATCACAACATTAAATTACCAATATGGTTATATATAATACAGGGTGTACAAATAGAAATTTGAATAAACTAATAAACAGTAAAATTTATTATAAAACATTTAGACAATACAATTTTTACCAATAAAAAGGTTTTATTTATTTATAGTATCACAAGCTTATCTTAAAGAAATGCTGGAAATGTCCTCCATTGGCATTAAGACATTATTTTCTACTACACAGCAACTTTTCGGACACACACTATATATAATTACAATTAGATTGATATTGTATCTTATGGTATTTATCCAAACTAGATGGAGTGCTCAATTAAAATGATATTAAGAGCAATATTGATATCTTCTTAACCTTTTAATTGAGCACTCAATCCAGTTTTCATTAGATATCGTTCTTGATATTAGTCGAGCAAGATAATGCAAGACTTACAAAATGTATGTAAGTCTCAGCAATCTTTGTGAGACTACTATTCTGTAAGGTCAGTTTTTTTATACTTATGCTAACTTTGATCAATTTATACTCGTCAAGTATTGAATTTCAAAATTAAAAATTATTATCATATCATCATATTCCTCGTAAATTTACGATTTGAATGAAGTTTGAAGTATATAATTCTTAAATATTGATTTTATTTTAATTATTTATTGCACATTTTAAAAGTTTTTAATAGATAGAGTTATTTTAATATAAAAAAGTGCAATGAAATGTCAATCACATTTTTATAAATTTTTAGCCTAAAATAGTAGAAAATATATATTCTGAGAAAATAAGCTAGTTTCTTACTTTTTAAGGTTTGATTGTGGGTAATTTTTTTTCTGTAAAATATTTTGTAAACATTTTTTCTGATTCAGAAATCTTTTTACATGAGAATATATAAATGTGTGTGTGTGTGTGTGTGTGTGTGTGTGTGTGTGTGTGTGTGTGTGTGTGTGTGTGTATGTATGTGTATTTACGCAGCATTTTTTTCATTCATACAAGTTCAACTGAAAAAACAGACATTTCTTGTTTACTTTATTTTTTCTAATTTTCTGATAAGCGCTGTACATGGAAATCAAATTATAATGAAATAAAAATGATTTAAAGATTTATCCAAAATAACAATGTAAAAACTGATTTTAAAAACAATCCAAGCTGCGTCCATCCCTGAACATGGATTTGGAAGAGTCTGAAAATACTTGGGATTATAGATGATATTTAAAAACATTCAAGTCTGATGTAAAGTCTCACCAGAAAATTATAAAAGAATATAGGAAAAAATAAGGAGACAAAAAGTGCCTGTTCTTTTCAATCCAACACACACTTGGATAAGTATGATTAATCTTAAGTAGTTCCCCGAAAAGTACAAAACAATCCAAGATAGATTATACAGTTTGTATTTGGGGAATTCAATGAATTGATATTTATGTCAAGATTATAATTCAGATTTCAAAATTAATCCAAATTTGACAAAGTCTAAATTATGTTACATTTATGGGGACTTCTAAGAGAATAGATAATAATTGCAAAGCCTAAATGAATATTGTGCAATCCTTGGTAAAAAAGAATAATTTATAAATTATGAATAAAGATTTGATTAAGTAATTCCAAAAAAATGATGTGCTATTAAAGAAGACGATCAAACTCACCCTCAAATAATCTTTAAACAAGTTTCCAAATGGAAACAGTATTTTATTTTTATTTCCAGATCATTTTGGAAAAGTTTTCTTAATTCTATTTCTTAAATTAATGACAAAGACAAACACTGAAGTGAAGGTCAGTTCAAGTAGGACAAGATTTTCTTTAGAAAGTGTCAAGTTTTTGGAAAATCTATCAGTCATAGTTGAAGATACACGGGCTTATACAACTTCATGAGAGTTCATACAGTATTAGGACAGACTTATGTTTTAATTCAAACACGTAAACTAAGACAAATAATTTTGTTTATTATGTATTTTGATTGATTTGTTTTTAAGAATATATTTGGTTAACATCTTATGTGATAATTTTGTTAATTTACATATTTAAGTGTGTGTGTGTGCACACTTGTATATAGGAGTATACATATATATTTGATTAATAAAAACATTTCTTGCCTTTTATTCAATTAAGATGCTTAAAAGAAGATATGCTATTGAAATATACAAGTGTGTGTGTGTACTCAAATGAATTTATTTCCCGGAGTTGATGAGCCTCATTTTTGCAATCCATGTTGTCTTTACAACTAGATAAGTTACTCTACCAAGTTAACAAGCCTTAAGAAACCACAGAAAACAAAAACATCATCCAACCAAGATTTGAACTCTCAAAGTCCAAGAATTAAACAGCTCTCCCACCATGCGCTACTCCATGGGGAGTACCACTAAACAAATAAACACAAATCGACAAAATTCTACTGAATTTTAATTAGACATTGGCATAACACATTCCTATTCTTGTTGACAAGCATTATACAAAACTAGTTCATAAAAAAATTAATTTTGAGACTGAAAATTAAAAATGAATAACAAAATAAAAAGAATAAGACTTTACATTTATGAAACTGTCTGTTTGCTTGAAAGTATAAATTGATTTATTTTATTAAATAAATAGAAAGTGTCCACAAAACTGAACTCTATTTCATATTCTAATCAAGTGTTCAACGATCAACTGAAAATTACTGTTCATTAATTTTCGTTTTTTTTTTTTTTATGACTGTCATTTGTGCCAGAGAAAATGAACCGTCATCACTATACACTCTAGGACTCCTAAATAATGAACCATCCTGGATTTCAAAAGTAGTGGTTGATTGAAAAAGAACCCTTTTTTTAATAATGAAACTATTAAAAAAAAAATAAAAAACTGACATGAAATCTAATAAATTTTGAGCAGATTTGTATAAAAAGCAACAGAGAAGGATATAAAAAGAAAACGGCTTCCAGTTAAACAAAATATAGGTCCATTTTAAATGTATTTGTTTAATTGATCCTTAAATGACTAGGGTTTAGAGATAAATGTTTATATCAAATTTATTCACTTGTTTCGCTTATATTAAAATGTTCCCTTTTCATAAAAATCATCTATACATCATTTCTTATAAATTCCTAATTCTGAAAAATGCACATCTATATTTCTTGTTGGGGGGGGGGGGCATCTTTTTTATTTATATATCATTTCTGATACATTCCTAATTCTGAAAAATGCTCATCTATATTTTTTATGAGGAGGCTTCTATTTAATATGCTGACCTATCAATAAAGGTTTCAGAGGAAAAAATAAGTTACAGTGGCTCTGACCTAAATAGTGGACAGCTAGACCATACAAGTTCTACTGCATATAAACACAAATTTGTCTGTATGTATACCAGCATTTATATTCGGTTTTGATGAAATTTTTATAACATAAAAATCAATTCATCTCAAGAGAACGTTAGGAAGTTTCAGTTTACTAACTTTAAGAAAAGGTCATGGAATCAAATCTATTCATGATAAAACTTGATCGAACAAATACACAAAACTAATAAAAAGAGGAGTGGGTCAGTTTTTTTGTTTTTTTAATGCATCATGGTGGGGTAGTCAATGACAAGGGTCACAGATATATATAATCGATAAAAGGAGGAGTGGGTCTGAGTATTTGAAAACTAAGTACCATTGCAATCTAAAAAATCACAGCAGGGAATTGATACATGTGTGTGTGCGTATGTGTTTGTGTGATGGGGGTAGCTCCCTGTTCATAAATATATTATATACAATAAAGAAATAAAATATCCATTTAAGGTCAAGAGGACCTGCTCTATCTGAACAGCCTATGAATTGACAATGTCGATGTTTCCACTATTATGAAATTAGTTATTCCAGTTACTGTATTTTCATTTACAATTTTTAACAAGCTAGTAAACTTTATTGATTAAACTAATAAAATACTTGAAGTGAAATTATTGTTTAAGAGGTTATACATTATTGCTTAATTAGTTAGTTTGTTTTACGGCATATCAACTTTAATGAGTCATTTAATGCCAGCTAAGTTTTTGGACAATGGTGATAGTTTGATGGATAACAAATGTATGTTTATATATTATTTGGAATGTTGATCAATTTCTACCTATTAATAAAATGGCCTCAACTCGAAAGCTTTTATAGACTGAATCCATGAACACCTGAGGCTTGACCAGCCATTTCAGTTAGGGTCAACCATGTTTCAGGTCATTATGGAAATCGCAGTTTTGCCTTTAATCGTGTTTTTGTGGCGTTTCTCATTCCTTGCCCATTTACTTTGATCAAATTTAAAATATAGGTTCCAAGTTCAACCATCTTTTTCATGATGTCAACAGTTTGAGAAAAAAACAAAAAAACTGTTATGACTAGGGCTGTGCCTATAAGCTTTTTTTAAAAGAATATTCTTGTCGTTACTTGACTATTTAGTGATTTTACCATTTCTTTTAATTCTGTAGTTATTAGTAGAGACCCTACAAATAAACACAATTAAAAGAAATGGTAAAACTGCAAAAGAGTAAAGTTATAACAAGAATATTATTTCATAAAAGAATATTGTCATAGCCCTAGTTATGACCCTCCATTTTTTCAATCCTTTTTTACCACACTTTGCATTTGTTGGTTGCTTTTGACTAACTTTATTAAAATTCTACACACGCCCAGTGTAATCTACAGTGATCATCTAAAATTGTTTTTTATCAAAAATGTTAATCTTAAGCCGATTCGGCAAGTCGACATTAAGGCAGGGTTCATGTTGCCCAAAATTTCAATTGATTGACAATAAATATATATCAGTAGGCTCAGATGGTATACCTAACCTTACCAAAACATCTTCAGCCAACCAAGGGAATTTCAGTAAGGTCTTAGGATGGCAAAATACTTTTTCCAATTTGGTAGATATTTTGGCTATTTTTCTGCACCTTTTAGGTTTTACACCAAAATTTTCCAAAATTTTGAAATTTCAGTTTTTAGCCCTTTTTGATGGCATCTTATTTCCCTGCCTTTTTTCATTTCAAGTGCTTTCAACTAATTTCAACAAAATCCCACACAAAGACACACTATAAAAATCTATATCAATGACAAAATTCTTAAAAATGTCAATTTTGTTCTGTTTATAAGCATTTGGACATAAAGTCAGGGCCAAAATATTTATCTCATCCATCACTGTGTCCATATTGAGAGATAATTTTTTTCCTAATAGACAGTTTGGAACAAATGACTATGAAATCACATGGGCACTCTCGATGCCTATAACAAATCATACTGTTTATGGGAAACTGTTTTAACGCTCATGTAATTTGTTTTGCAAAAAAACTTTCATTTTTACTCACTCTGTTTCATCCACCCCAAAGACTATATTGATTGTGTTTATAGGATTATATTTTTTTCTTTAACACTTTTATGAATTTCATTAATTGAATATAAAGGTATACTTCTTCGATACTTAATTATTACATTATACAAGAGTATAATTCATAATGTTATGTAGCTTTTGTTCAAGGATTTTTTGTTTCCTTTTCTTTATTTTTAACATTTTGAATAAACTTCAAAGTTTATATCTTCAACTCTGAATTATTACATCATTCTCTTTCTCTCTCTCTCATATATATATATATGATTGATGTGGTTTACAATCTCCTAAGGACTGCTTGATGAATTCATAAGCCTTGAAAGCCTTTATGTATGAAATTTCAAATAAAACCATTATCTATGGCATTAGATTGAACTTTCAACATACAGGAGACTGTCACCTAAAACCAACCTCTTTTGAGGACATATTTTGTAATTATAAATATTTTGATGACACTATAAAAATCAGGTTTGGCTGAAAAGGTTCTTTGTAAGTAGACATTGGTACAATTTAACATCATGAGAAAGTTGATAATGCATTATAATGTCATGCCAAAGATATAGATTCATTTTATCTTTACTTGGTATTAAAGGACAGTCAGTATTTTCTCAGGCCTTAACAAGAACCTGTTATAGATATTACTTTAAAAGGCAATGTTTTGGTCTAGAATTAAGAGAAATAACATTTAATAGCAAGCTTGAATGACTTATCAACCCTTATGGTCATTTAATGTCAAGAATAATTATTTTTTATAAATATCTTTTGTTGACAATGAGACTTGGTTTAGTTTCATTCAACTGTTTACCAAATAACTTCAATTTAATAAATATATATTTATTACAGACTCCTAATGTACTTTTAAGTCTTTTCTTTTTTCTCTACTTAATTGCTCTGTAAAATTTCTCTCATATTGAATTATTTCAGATTATCCTCTAAAGTTTTCTAGAATAGAATAAATTAGATTTATCTTTGCCTTTTAAATTGAAAGTATTTATATAGTCAAATAGTTTTTGCAATATTTATAAGTGGAGATTGCCTAATATCAATAACAGAGTGTGCTTGATGAGTGCATAAGTGAGAAAGTGACAGCAACCAAATCCTGTCAAGTGCATGCTAATCAAACTTAAACCAATATACAAGTAAATACGGGAGACAAAATGAGTGTGGGTGAGTGTGTGTATTTATAAGAAAAAACTTAATAAATTAGGGTGAGGGACATTTTGGTTTATTGAATAAAAAATCATTAGAGGAAATAAATGTTAAACCACTCCACATCTTACAAAATAGACTATAAGCTTATACAATATGTTGTGACCTCTGAATGTTGTATAATTTTTTTATTTAACAATTATCACACACACAAGTGCCCATTTATATATTTATTAAATTTACATGCATAATTTTATATACATAATGAGCCACCCACTTAAAATTACAGCAAAAATCAAACCTGTCACTTGATAATAATAACTAATTGCAATTATTCATTGATAACAAGTACTATGAATGTTAACTCATTGTTACTTTAAGTTTTGTATTATTAGTGTTGAGTTGGTTGTTATCTTTTATGGCACATCAACATAGCCATTTAATGCTAGCTTACAACTATGTATTTTTCTTTTCAGATTAGAAAAAATATGCTTGTACTATTTAATGCATAGCTTCATAACTTTCTTAAGGGTATCAGTCCTCAACCACAAAAAGATCTCAAACTTGCACACTACAATTCTGAAAGCAAAGCATTTACTGCTTACCCATAGTTTAGAAGGTTTTTTTTCAATGAAGTTATAGATTAAGCAGTGGCATAGCTAGAATAAACATCACCTGGGGCGGTCCAATCAAATTTCACCCCACTGTCACCTGGGGCGGATCGCTTCACCTTAGCTATGCCACTGAGTTTAGAGCTATTCCAGTAGAGAGACAAAAAATATTGAAGTGTTGATTAATACAGATTTGAAAGAAAAAAATATAAATTGTGAATATTCACTAGAATAAAAAATTATGTTGATAGATACAAAATTTTGGAAAAATCCAAAAAATTAATTAATCCACTTAGATATTTTGTAATAATAAAACTTAGCAATTTTTGGGTTTTTTTTTTTTTTACAACTGAAAACAAGTCAGTGGAAAGGTCTAGCATTAAAAGCCAAAGTACATTGTTAGAAAATAAAAGTTCATATCTCCCAATTTACTGGGAAAACAAATTTACAAAACTCATGAAAAAATAAGGAGTTTGCTGGATGTAGACTAGACAAAGTCTGTCTGTATAATAATGTGAAAAAAATTTGCACATAGAATCAATGCACAAGTTCTGATAAAAAAATACATAAATTATATTTTTTAATTCACATTCCCTTTTTCAACAAAATCACGATATCACTTTCCAAAATCTCTCGAGTTGATCCCTGATCCCGAGGTATTCTAAAGACTATAAAACAAACTGACAACTAAAGGACTCTCAGTCCTTGACTCAGTTCAGCGACAGGCAGTCAACAAAAGTCATTATCGCAGCAGACAAACTATGCTCTGATACCATAAATGAATTCAAAGTAGGGAAAGAAAGATATTGCCATATCCACCTAGCTACCATCCCAGATATCCTAGTAACCCACCCCCACCCGATGGAACAAAATAGAAGAAAAGGGGGAGAACATATTTCCTAACATCACACATTTCTAAATTAAGAAAATAAACAATGTAAATATATAATATTTCCATTGTAGTTATACTTTTCCATTTTTTTTTGCAACCATATCCTTTTTTAGATGGAATCTCCAAAGTGAGTCAAGTCACATTACAGCTAAAAAATATAGGAAAATTAACTTTACTAAAAATGTATGTTCTCACCTTTATTTTACCACCTTTGAATAATTCACTGAGGAATCTCTAATCAATTAAAGGTCATAAAATTCTTGGTGTTATTACTGTGACCATCCTTTTCAGAATAAGTAAGGTGTTGGGCAGGGGATATAATCACCCTATGCCAAAGTCAATTGACCTACATACTGAACAATGAATAAAAACAAGCATCAAATGCTTTAAGTTCTGCTCACTGGACCAAATCTATTAAACAAGCCCATTAAATTATGAATAATGTTGGTTGTTTTTAACAGCATATCAAACTTTTGATAAATATATTTCTTTTGCCAACATGTTCTTTGAATAACACTAGTTGCACTATTGAACCAATAGATTGGGGAGATTCATACCTCTTCCTTAGTTCTTAACTAATAAGAATATTTTTTGATAAATTTTGTTATTAGAAAATTTTTTTTTTTTTCTTAAATAAGCAATTTTTCTTAATAAAACAGTTCCAATAAAAAATGTCTTATGATAATGACTGATGTATATTTATTTGTTTATTCAATCATTTTTATGTATTGTGTTACGCTATGTAAATTAAAAGCAAAAACATAGCCTGCATGGGAAAATCAAACCCCAGACTCTCAGATTGCCTTCATTATCTTAATTAAATCTGATTCTGTACTGACTGAGCTATGAGGGCTGTCTGCACTTATACAAGATACATTTTTGTCATAATCTAACAAATAGAATTAATGAATATGAAATTCATGAGTTGACAAGCTTGGAACTTTTTCATAATCTATCTCTTATAGTAATGAGTGATGTATACTTGTTTATCTTTTTATTTGTATGTATCATGTCATGCACTGGAGACATTATATTTATCCTATGATTTATTTTTATTTTATTTTTATGCTGTTCAAATGTTATTTGTATTTATTATTCTTATTTCATTCTTCAAGACAAATTCACTGTTTTATTTTATTATTTCCATAACAGTTTTTTATGGCATGGGAATGCTAGTATGAAATAAACTTTTTTTTGAATATTCAGTTGTTTTTAATACAAAAAAATCCCATCAATATCAGGTTTATACCTTTCCCAAGAGAATGTATCACTATCAAATGTAACAGCTTGAACTGGAGTCATTGTATCCTATATTAATAACATTTGTGTCACCTGGATCTGCTATTATATATAAAACTTGACATATTTGTCTTTGTATTGTAAGAAAAAAAAACTTGAAGACAAACAAATAAAAAGTGAAAAAAAAAATTCAAGTAAATTAAAAAAAAAAGTTCAAGTAAATTTTTAAGGAAAAGAAAGGATTGAGAAATAATGTGATAAAACTTAAAAGATGGAACAGGGGAAGGACAGAGGGGGATAGGCGAGAAAGGACAAGGGGGGGAGTAATGAAAGAGGATGAGGAGTGAGAAGGGAAAAAGGGAGAGAGAGGGGAGAGGAAGAGAACTAGAGGGGAAGAGGAAGAGAAATAGGAAAAAGGGGTAGAGGAAAAGATGGAAAGAAAGGGAGAGGAAGAGACATATGGAAAGAAAGGGAAAGGCAGAGACATATGGAAAGAAAGGGAAAGGCAGAGACATATGGAAAGAAAGGGAAAGGAAGAGACATATGGAAAGAAAGGGAAAGGAAGAGAAATATGGAAAGAAAGGAGAAGGAAGAGAAATATGGAAAGAAAGGAGAAGGAAGAGAAATATGGAAAGAAAGGAGAAGGAAGAGAAATATGGAAAG
>JAYKTE010151041.1:0-13036 GCA_036873565.1 Xipholeptos notoides | reverse complement strand
AAATTCTGCCAAAATCCACTACGTTTAAAGCTTTATCTTTATTTACAGGGAACATGAGATGAACGGCACATTAATTTTCAGAAAAAATACTTAAAAAAATATCAATAAAAAAAATGTGAAGTGAAAATGTTTTTCCATTCAAAAGGAGACTATCCTCACCTCACCCCGGACCCGCTCTTCTCTTCCGGACGGTATAGAAAAGTTATAAAGTTATTACGAAAAGTAATGCTTCCTATTTTTAAAGTATTTTTTTTAAGCTGAAGATCTACAAAGACAGGAGTGGTACCATTAAAACGAGCGACCTTCTGTGCTCCAGAATTTATTTTTCTACATTGACCACTATTCTCAATCAATGCGCTTTTTTTAGCATTACTTTTGGCTCGTTTCAAAATAAATGCTTTCTATTTTTTAAAGTTATTGAAGAGTTGCAAAAACGGGAGTGCTTTATGATTAAAACGAGCAACCCTTTGTACTTTAAAATTTATTTTTTTGCATAGTCACAACCACCATTCTTAATGCAATTTCTCAAGCGATAAACAAGGTGGTCCATTTCTTGAGTCTGGAACGAGAGCGCTTTGTCACTCACATCTCTGTCACCAATCTGGAACCGACGAACACATCTCATTGTGCTGACACTAACATCAATAGTGCATCGGATTCGTAAATGTTAAACATGTGTCAGTGATTGTTGATCTATTCAATCTTTTCTACACGAGGTTTTAAATTCCTCCCGATTGAATAAGAGGGGATTGCAAATTGCATTGTTATGATAACTAAACTTATGCATTCATGACCTGGAAGATTCATCTGTTAAAGATTTTGACAGTGTGACTCTAGGTAAGCAGCCCCAGTCATGGACGAGCGTCAGAAGCAGAGATGCGGCATTGAATTCTTCCATGCAGGTAGAAAAAAATTGAACCGATCAACCAACATTCACTGACACCTGTTGAACGTTAGGAGATGAGTTCGCCGATTTCAGAGTGGTGACAGAGGAAACCACCCTCCCGCCTGGACGGAAAAATTGGACTGCCTCGTTCATCGCTGGCAAAAGTGCACTGAGAATGGATGGTGCCTATGTAGAAACACAAATTCTGGAGCGTAAAAGATCACTTGTTTTAATATTATCACTCTCATCTTCGTAGCTCTTCAACATTCAAGAAAGTAACTTAAAAAAAACAGATGGCATTACTTTTCAAACAGCCCTCCTAAGAAAGAAAGGATATTTGGTACAATATGGGCAACGGGGTCCTGAATGTAAAAATGCATGTATGTGCTGCCGGGACCCCGCCCGCCCCGATGCCTTTTTGGGACCCCCACCCCCACTGCTGCCCATATTGTACTGGACATTTTTTCGGCTCATAAATAAAATTAGAAAATAACACAGACTTACATAGAGAATCCATGGTCCCAGTACTGGCATTGCTTGACCGGCGTCCATCTCCAACAAGATTTGCGACTTGAAGACTTATTCGACGGTCCAGCTGAATGCTGTGGCGCTTTCGGCCAGCTTTTGTCTTGAAGCCCTCTTCTCCTTCCTCAATACTCCGCATCTTTTCAGTAACGTCAAACTTGTCTTCCACATCTTCCGTGGAATGGTTTTTGGACATTAACCTTTTGACGAACGACATTTTTGAAGTTTAGATTCCAAGGAGATAGGTGGAGAGGAGAAGTGAGCAACAATAACACTGACAGACAGGGAAAACCCCAAAAGTATTATTGCACAAAAATTAGAAAATACTGTTTTTTGTTGTTTTAAATCTAAGCGTAAAAGTTCCTTTTCAAAAAACTATTTTTCGACTGAAAATTTGTTTAGTTACTTTCTAAGGTGGAAAAGAATGTTTAATAATATTTTAAAAATAATTCCAAGGTTGTTGATGAATAAATTCAAAACACTAAGTGCTTCCAAAAATGCATCCGAATTGAAGAGAAAGTTGTAAGAATCCTCTCTAGATTGTTGTTTGTTTAAAGTTATTGTTAATAAGCTAAAATACAAGAAGCACAAAGTGAAAGTGTATTCAGGAGTAACTTGTAAAGTAAAAAGTATCTTTTCTATGTTATTGTTTAAATGATTTGTGTGTATGTATAGTATCCTTTAAACGATATATATGTGTGTGTCTTTCTGTGTCCCGTGTTTTTCTTTAAACGATTAGTGTGTATATAAATATTCTAATAAGTTAATATTCAATTACTGATCAAAAAGAGCAAGACGAAAAATAAATCAAAGTTAAATATATATATATATTTATTGCTAAATCTATTGTTATAGAAAGATAAAAAATTTTCAAGAATTTAAGACTTCCTTATGGACAAGGTAAGATTTTTTTGCACCATTTAGTTTATTTGTTGTTTTTTTAATGTGTGTGTGACTGTGTGGGTTCCCTTTGATTAAAAAAAATAATCCAAAATGTGTTTGCTGAACGATGGTAGTCCGTCCGATCGAAGTGTCGGCAGGCACGCCAGCCACTAGGAACTTTCTTCTTAACACCCAGAGTTCAACAACGTGCCAAACCAGGATAAAGAAGATGAGGATTTTTCGAATGACGATGACGGCCGAGGGGGAGAGGCAGACGTACGTGAAATCTTTTTGGCACAGGGGGGCGAGAAGGGGAAGAAGTAAGTGGTTGTTGTGTAGTTCGCTTTCGAGTGAAGACACCACCGGGTAGAACCCCCAAATTGGGAAAACAAGCAGATCTGTTTAAAAATAGACTGGGGAACTGTGGCCCAACAACAGATCTCAGTCAGTGAACAGCAACAGACAGACAGAGTTGACGTTTTTCAGAAAAGTAAAAAGATGGACAGACAGTTTTTAAAAACTGAATCATAAATAAACAACCCGAAACAGACAGGCAGGTAGGTAGGTAGGTAGATAGGTCGGACCAGACCACAGTCGTGCCTCCTGTGCGCCTGCATGCATGGGTTGCTAGGAACAGATAGAACGGAATAGATAGTGAGTGAGTGAGTGAGCAAAATATTGGACGATGATATACGGGGGCAAGGGAAGGGGTTCAATATGCGAACTATTTTTTTGAGATGAAATGGTTCAAGGGAAAGGTATACCTTATTTATTTTTGTTGTTTCGTACGTCTTTCTTTCTTTCTTCTTTCTTTTTATCTACACAGACTTAAAGATAACTCGGTGTTTGTTTTTTTGTTTTTTATAATTATATTGTTATGTTATTCGGGACGAATAAATGTGTTGGTTAGTCGTAAAGAGGAATCACCTCACCTCCCGGTTGTTGGTGTCTGGTCAAATGTTGTAAGTGGTTGTTGTTGTTGTTGTTGTATTATTACGAAAGACTTTTGGTTGATGACAAAAGTGAAGTTTTGGGGATATTTTTTTAAATCTCTTACTCTTCTTTTTGGAGAGAGAAAATATGAGGCTCTTCTTTGTTTATGTATTTGTTTTTTTTTCTGTCCAGAAAAACTCTCTCTCTCTCTCTCTCTCTCTTGTATTTTTCTCTCTCCCCCTTCTTTCTGTGCCGTTCTTTCGTCAATAGTAGTAGTAGTAGTAGTACCTACAAGTTAAGTTACGGTGGAAATAAGTGAGTGAGGGTTGTTGTGAGGGTAGATCAACTAATGAACAAGTGTAGCTTTTCTCTCTCAGTGTCGCTTTCTCACTTCTTACTTACCCACGATTTGGGTGGGACGGGACTCACTTAAGGCTGTCTGTTAGTCTGTGGTGTGTATGAGAAGAAGGTGATAACCAGGGAATGAGTGAACTGGTGGAAAGTGAGAAAGGAGAGATTATTATTATTATTATTATTCAATCAATCAATATCTTTTTTTCTTTACTATAAATCTAAATTGTTAAACCGCCGAGCAAGCAAAAGAGGAGTGAGTGAGAATTCATTATTCCGCTGCTCGATGTGGAAGGAAACTACTTCAAAATATAATCCAATAAACCTAGCCAATTTTTATGGCAGAGAAAGCAAGAAAAGAAAACACTATTGCTTGTTTTTGTTTACAAGTTGAAGGTCCTTTAAGAGTAAGTAGTAGGTAAAGGAAAGGCCCGGGTCCGCCTTTTTTTCGTTGTTGTTCGATTATATGCACAATGAATGGAATGACTATATGGGGGCTGTGTTGGAATTAACAAAATCACCCCCAATCAGTCTTTAATGATTACGCATTTATTTACTGAAGAAGATACGAGAAAAATTGGTTCTTTCACTTTCTGGTAACCTTTGTACAAGTAGTAGGAAAAAATCCCGAGAGGTCGTTCGTTCGATGTTGGTTGGTTAGTTAGTTTTTGGGTTTTTTTCTTTCGTTTTGGTAGTTTTCCGAGATATATATAATCTTTTATCTGGTTTTGTTTTTATTTCTTATTTAAGTAGCAAAGCCGTGGCATGGGCTTAGATTGGTAAAAAGTGCGCGTGTGTGTGTAAAAAACATAAGAGAGTTCGTCCAGTCAAATAAAATCTTATCGTCCTTACCTTAACCGACGAAATCAATTCAACCCGAGAGACAGACAGACAGGACGGGACTCTCTCGGTTGTTGTAGTATTGTTTCCGCCTCTTTTTAACCCATAAAAAGGTAAAGTAAAAAATAAAACATCAACAAATATTTTTGGGGAGATGCTTGTTTAAGTTATTTCTTTCTCTCTGGTTGAAACTTCTTTTTGGTAATAATGGCAATATTGGATTATTTTGGGACTTTACTGCTACAACAAAACAGATTATTATTGTTCCTTGAGAACTGACCTGCCGATATATTGAATTTTCCCCTCTTTTGTTCCAAGAAGCAAAAAGGATTAAACGGAAATAATTTTTCTAAAATTGTTTATTTTTTCCTTTTGCGTCCGTTCTGTTTTGTGTGTGTCCCAGACCCACTGTTTTTAATACGTCATCGAATTATTTAAAATATGATTTAATAATTGGCTACAGATTTTTGTGCAGTTTTTGTCCCCAAAACTTGTGTTAATGGATAAGAAGCGCGATTAGCCTAAAAACAGACAGAGGATTATTGTCGGTTGCGTTTTTGTAGTAGTCGTAAAAACACCAAAAAACAGAAAATGGTCCTATTATGGCTTGGCTCTGCTGTCTGCTTGAGCCGATTACGAATAGGTCACACAGAAAAGTAAAATAAGGAGTATGGTATGGGAGAAAGCTTGGAAATTATATTAAGACACTCGACGCAGGTTCTTGTTAGAAAAACAAGAAAAAATTGAATTAAAAATATTAAAAAGAAAAATTAAAATTCTTTTTAATGAAATATGTCCGAATAATTTTTTTATTTATGTGAAAGGAACACTATGGACCAAGTTAAGACTGGTCACCAAAAGAGGTGTGACTAAAGATGAACTTGCTTTTTTTCTGTTTTTCCTCTTGTCTTCATTCGATAATTTGACTATAAAACATTTTTCAGCCAAAACTGGTAGGGAATAATTGTGACAAAATTATTGGTATTTATTTCCTTACTTCTTTAAGAAAAAGAACAACAACAACAGACCAAAAAAACAAAAACACTTTATGGTTTCAATTAGAAGTTGGTTAGTTGTTAAAAAAATGAAGTTGGATAATTTATCCAACTTTATTGAAATTTAATTTCGCGGACGAAACAAAAAGAGAAAGCTTAAATAAAATTAAATAGGTTTGAATTCAATTCATTAATTATTTTTGGAAAAAATATTTTCCTCGTTGGTTGTTTTAAATTAAAACAATAGACAGAAATGATAAGTTTTTAAAAAATACAGATAAGAGACATACGATGTCATCATTAAATTTTTTAATTAAATTGATTTGAATTAATTAAGTGTGCGTGCGTGTGTGTGTATTTTCCCTGCAGAAAGGAAGGAGGGTTTTTAATTAATTTTTTTTAAATTTTTCCCTCCCTCGTAATTAATTACTTTTGATGATGCTTGATTTTGCGAGTGCTTTTTTTAAATATAGATGGTCGATCCTTAATCGTAGGAAGAATTTCCACCAGCGATAAATAAAATAAGGTCTGGGTGGGAGCAGAGCGAAAGCGCCCTCTCTTTCTTTATTTTCTTTTTATCACTATTTAAAAAAATTTTTTTTTTTTTAGTTTGACTGGACATGAATGCGTAATAATGAATAAGTGTGGGGTCGCCTATTTTTGCAAGCACCTCGCACACACACACAGGACGATGATGATGATGGTGATGATGATGATGGCGACGATGATGTTGATGCGGTTACGGGGGCGGCGCTGGTGGTTGTGGTGGTTGATAGACAACAACAATAATGACAAGAGGAATAAAAGACGGAGTTCCCTAATTTCATTTTCTCCCTCTTTTTTGTTATTCTTCAGGGCTTGCTGGATTTACGACTTGTCACCTTCAGATATAATAACAATAATAGTAATAATAATATGGAGAGAGAGAGAGAGAAGAAGCAGCAATGAGGCCCAACAGAGAGAGAGGATGATGCGAGAGCTTCTTTTTCTTTCCTAGAAGTGAATTTGACGAACGACTACAACAACACGAGAAATAAATAATAATAAATTCTTTAAAATGACGGTGACGACTACGGCGATTGATTGTAGCAGTTGTAATAAAATTGGTGTCCGTGTGTGACAAGTCCTCAATAATAATAATAACAAAAGCAAACCAATAAGACTAAAATGCTTGTTATTGTTAAGATTGAAGTAGCACTAGTAGTAAAGTATGGGAATAATACTGACTGAGACTGCACTCACTGCATATACAAACCGACTTAATTGAATTTGAAGCTGGAAGAAGCCTAACAGGTTGAACACACAGACACATTAGAGAGAGAGAGGGGGGGAAGCAAAACAATATTAATTTATATTCGATGACTTGAATAAAAAGGGGGGGGGGAATAGCTTCTTTTTTAAAGAAGGAATTCGTTCTAAATTGGTTTTAAAAGTGTTTAAATAAAAATGAATAAAAATGTTGGATTTTCAACCCAATCGTATTTTTTTTAAATATCAATAGTAAAAGTATCAAAGTCCTCTTTTTTCTTTCACACCTACAGAAAAAGATTCATTGAGATTAAAAAAAAAATGCAGAAAAAAACTAACTAGGAGGAGGATCGTTCCAAAAAAAAAAAAAAAATAATAATGCCTTTTTTTTCTCTCGCTCGAATGGATGCGAGGGGATTGCAAATTGTATTGTTATAATGACTGAATTTATGCATTCATCATCACTTGAAATTTTTATCTCTGTTGAAGATATTGATGCGTGACTCTAAGGAAACAACTGGCCCTGTCATGGACGTGACGTGCGTCAGAGGCAGAGATGAGTCATTGTCCTACATGCAGACAGAACAAATTTGAACCGATCAACCTACATTCACCGGCACGGCACCAGTTGAACGTTTGCAAAGCTGATGCAGTTGGTGTCAGTTGCACAGTTAGGAGATGGGTTCGTTGATTTCAGACTGGCGACAGAGATGTGGGTGACAAAGCGAACCCCAGGCGCGAAAATAGACTACCTCGTTCATCGTCGGCAAAAGTGCATTACTTGCACCGACTGTGTGTTATCAGCAGTTTCAAGAAGTGTGAATGGTGCAAACAACAATCAACATTACTCAACACAAGCTTTCACCACTATAAACAAATCTGTGTGGCAGTTTTGGACCGTGGCAGTGGGTGCACAGTGGCAAGTGGCACTGGTGGTGGCAGTCGTATATAAATTCAGGAAGCGGTTCATTCATTATTCAAACAACCAAGCAAGCATAAATATATTAGTAATAATTTACACACACACACATTTGTTTTATATTTGACTTCTAACCTAACCTATGGGTTTCGGCACACCATGTACCTCGTCAATGCGCGCATTATTACTTATATATAAAGTAATAATGCGCGCACAAAATGTTAAATTCTAAATATCTGGCTGAGTGATATATATGTATATGGAGACTGCCACTTCTTTACAGAAGGCCACCAACAGCTATGGGACTTCTGAGAGTTGTCTGTACATTTAAATTACATGTTTTGTGCACTCGTACAACACGCACAACCCACTCTATTTTCCACCAAGCCATTAACCAGTGACAAGCAATAGAGAGAGTAACTCTTGGTAGTTAGTTGGACTACAGATGAGTGTGGAAGGTAATGAATAACCACAGTGCTCGATACTGTAATAGAGCTTTATTTATTCATGGGTTTGGTATTTCTCTACCCGATTTTCACCACCAGGATCATCAGGAGAATACCTTTTTGTAGAAGATCAAATGGTAAGGAATTTTAAGATACAAGAGATATGTAGGGAACAAAGAATTGAGAATACAAGACAAAAATGCAGAACAAATATGCCATTGGATCGGTGGTTGGTATGGATGAAATAAGGTGTGTGAGCGCGTAAAAAGTTGTGAGTGGAATGGAAAAACATGAAATATGATTTCATTCTAATGTTAAACCAATAATTCAAAACTTAGTTACTGTTTGACTAACTACAGTCCATTTCACTTTGAACTACTTTTTCTTTTGCATGAAAATTTGCTAAAATTCTTTAGACTTGTAAGGGACTTCGTATTATTCCCCCACAATAATGAATAAGAATGAAATAAAATACACTACTCTTTTATAAAATAAACTTTTTATTTTTAACAAAAACAAATGAATCACGTTTCTTATACAGAAATGTACAAAAGTAGTAGTTCAGGAAGAAAGGAGGAAGAAAGAAAGGGTATAATAATGTCTTTGCTAGCAAAAGGAGAGAAAGAGAGAGTGAGTGTTCAATGAAGCATGGTAATTCACCGTGTTCACTGCTACTTGCTGATGGCCAGCACGAGGCCAAAGGCCTGGCGGCGTAACAGAGAGTTCGTTGTTCTCTGTCTGGTGTCTCTCTAATAAAAAAGGGTTAAGTTGATTTTATGTCTCATTAAATATGGATTTCGGAGGCTCCCAACTCAGCTTCGAAATTTCGTTCTCGTGTTCTGATTGGCTAGCTGTTTTCCCTCCAAGTCTACAACTACGTCCGCGCCGTCAAAATGGATGATTTATTGCTCTATTGGTTTGGTAAGGGGTGGATAGGAAAATAGATATTTTGAAACGGACATGGTCGAAATTTAACTTTGAATTTACTGTGTGTGTGTGTGTGTGTGTGTGCGTATAGAAAATAAAACAGGGACCGTACAGACTTGTTTTAAACAGCCTTGTTTAAAAAATAGAATATATTGTTCGATTTCTATTTGTTATTCTTTCAAACCTTTCATTGTTTAAATAATTTGACTTTGCCCCGTTAATTAAAAAAGAAATAAAAGTTGAAAAGACATTTTTTTCACTCCATATTTGAAAGATTGTCGGTGAAAAAAGTCGCCAAAAGAGAAGTGTTTTATTATTTTTAGTCGCATGCAACTTGGAATTATCACTTGCAAATCCGAATGTTTTGTTTCACTCGCAATATAGAGAGCCCTGTATAGAGAGCCCTGTATAGGTAGTGAGGGTGGAGAAGTGGTAGAAGTTTTTTGGAATTCTACGATTTCAAATCCCAATCAAAACCATTTACACTCACTTTCTTCTACCTTTGGGCAGATGGGGCGTGTTATCGGAAGGATAACCGGAAGGATAACCCCTTTAGATAATAATATCATCAACACTAGTGATAACAAAGTCCGGGCTCTGATGATCACTTAAAAAAGGCCTTTTGGGCATCACTTGATTTTTTTGGTGATCCTCCAAATATTTATTTGAAAAAACAAACAAACAAACAAACAAACAAAACAAATAAACACCCACTGGAATTGAATTAATGGTCTTTTTTTCTTAAGTACTAGCGTGCCCCCCCCCAGCGTGTTGTCAAAAAGGGCGATATGATAATGATGTTTTTAAAATAATAAAAAACATAATAAATAGGTATTAAACGACGAAATCCATAGCTTGTTGGAATGTGTGGATTCATACCTTTCCCAAGAGTATTAGACCAAATGTGAACGCAAACAGAACGACTAGGATTCGAACTCACGTATTATGATTCGGAAGTACGACTGCCTATCCACTGTCCCAAGTGGACTTTCCATTTTTAATTAAATTAAAATCATAAGGAATTTTTCTGTAACTTTTCCCAAGCGAAATTTTGTTGCATTAATTAATTCGTTATTTCAGTCTTAATCCATAAATTGAATGCTGAAATTTTGGCTAGATTTGTCTTGAAATCTGATCGTCTACGATTCAGCTTTTTATTCACCACGACGATATTCACCGCCAAAAACAGTTTTATCAAGGCATACAAATGTACAACACAACAATGACATTCAGGGGAGTATGGCATTCGTTTGCCTATTTCTTCTTCCATCCTAAATGTGGGCTAGAGAATGAAAAATCTAGAGAGATATAGACCTTTGGGCACAGTGGATTGATTGGATAGGCAGTCAGACTTCGGAATCGTAATATGGGAGTTCGAATCCCAGTCGTTCCGTTTGTATTCATTCATATTTGGACTGATACCCTTGAGAAATGTATGATTTCCCTCCAGCTATGGATTAAATAGTACTTTTTTTTTCAATTAAAAAAAATACGTGGGGACAAAAGAACTTTGGTTTAAAAAAAAAGATTGTTCTCGGCATTAAATGACCTTAAAAAGTTGATAAGACGAAACAAACAAAAGTGAAATTTAATTATTTTCAATATGTCATCTATTTCAACTACTGTTTTTTTTATGAATGTGGTTAAGACACGCACATACGCACGTGCGTCTTCATTTAAAACTTTAAGTTTAGTATATTTTAGGCAGAATATTATTATTCAGACATATTTCATTAAAAAGAATTTTAATTTTCCTTTTTAATATTTTTAATTCATTTTTTTCTTGTTTTCTAACAAGAGACTTAGTAGCTGAGTCGAGTGTCTTCATCTAATTTCCAAGTTTTCCTCCAAACATTTTCGGTCTTCCTTGACCATCCTCAGGGATTGATATTTTTTTGTATTTTTTGTGTTTTGATCCGATGTGTTTATTTTGTTGTTGTAGTTAAGATGGATTTTCTCCTTGCGTGTTATTTCCGCGTGAAACGGGTTTTTTAAGATTCTGTTGCTGTTGCAATTGTCAAAAGTTATTTTGTTTATTCTTGGGGTTTTGTTTTTAATAGTGCTTTGCTTTGCTTCTTCTAATATTGCTAGTTTGTTGTAGTCATTGCATTTTTCTATTATTTTAGCGTTGTTCATTCTGTTGATGTTGTTTTTATGTCGTTTGATGTGTTAGTAATTTTGATAGATGTTAATCAGTTATTCCTATGTTCATTCATTACACCCATTCCCAAAGATGGACTGAATTAATTTAAACCTGACATAAAGACAGTTATCAGGAAATTGGAAAAATAACAGGTGATCTATTCTTTTTAGTCAAACCTGTTTGTTGTGTAAACATATTTCATTAAAACTTATTGTGTTAATAAAACAGGGTTTGTTTGTTTCCTATCTGATAATCGAGTGCTCTCTGTCTATTTTCATAAATAATTAAGTGTTGAAACAAGCCGGTTAGTTTTAGAATAAGTAATTACTTACTGGACTAAAGATGTGGCTGCTCAGCAGCCCATGCTATCAAACGGTTCGCTGCAGGGCGGGCGGGGCCGCCGGGACGCACAAACAACGCAGCTGCACATGGCATAAAAACCATACCGAATATGCGATGGAATAAGATAAGGTTGGCAGAAGAAATGATATATTTGGGACCGAAGGAAGAA
This sequence comes from Xipholeptos notoides, assembly GCA_036873565.1. NCBI lineage: Eukaryota > Metazoa > Mollusca > Cephalopoda > Idiosepiidae > Xipholeptos > Xipholeptos notoides. The sequence continues at coordinate 1,430 of JAYKTE010151041.1, read as the reverse complement.
ATATCGTTTTTAAAAAACGAAAAGAAATCCCTATATATATATATATATATATAGCAGTTTCGGGTCCTTCAACATAATACTGTTAGGCCGACTCGTCTAAGCTGCTGACCAAGCAAGCACTGACTATTCTCAGGTTTGGCTCATTCTTGGGAAGAAAGGAAAGAAAGAAAGGAAAAAAAGAAGAAAGGGAAGGAAGGAAAAAGAACAGGAAGGGGGGAAGAAAGAAAGAAGAAAACGAAGTAAAGAAAGTAGAAAAAGAAGGAAGGAAAGAGGAAAGAAAAGAAAGAAAGAGAAAAGGAAGGAAAGAGAAAGAGAAGAAAGAAAGAAAGGAAAGAAGAAAGAATGAAGGAGAGAGGAGGGATAGAGATAGAAAGAGAGGAGAGGGGATAGAAGGAAGAGGGGATGGAAAAAGGAAGAAAGAGGGGATGAAGGGAGGAAGGGAGAGGTAGAAGGGGAAAGAAGATGGAAGGAATAAGGAGGAAGGGAAGGAAGAAGAGAGAAAAATTGAAGAGAAAAAGGAAGAAAGAGAGTGGAGGAGAGAAAGAGAGCGAGAGAGAAAGAGGGGGAAAGAGAGAGATAGGGGCTTGTAAAGAAAAACAACACACAAACACACACAGCAGAATTAGGGACTGATGTTTATTGCAGAGACTTCAACAACAACAACACAAAACGGTAGAGAAAAAAATTTAATTACTATTATTGAATACGAGAGAGAGAGAGAGAGAAAAGAAAGAAAGAGTGAGCCGACTGAGCGAGGAGAGGAGGAGGAGGAGCACTCTGTTCTTTTCCTCCTGACCCACAGAGAGAGCTCCAGCTCCAAACGTACGCCCCTCCCTGCAAAGAGAGAGAGAGAGAGAGAGAGAGAGAGAGAGAGAGAGAGAGAGAGAGAGAGAGAGAGAGAGAGAGAACGAGTCTTTCGAACCGGGGATGAAGAAAGAAAGAAAGAAGAGACGAAGAAAATAGTATTTGTTGTCGAGAGATGATGATGATGATGCGATGTTGTTGTTGCGGGTGTGCGTGTGCGCGCACAATTATTCCCCACAGACAAAAACGAACACACGGAATAATAGAGGAATGAACGAACGACGGACCGATTTTTCTACCGACCGACCGACCGACCTACCTCATTCACGACTGGACTTACCCTTGGGAAAAGTATGAATCCCAACATTCCCTCCACCTATGGATTAAATAGTGCATCTGTGTTATTCCAAAAACAAAACAAAAAACTATGTGTTTCGACAGACAGTCACAAAAAATAACGTTTATCAAAAAAATGATAGTTCTCGGCATTAAATAACCTAAAAGTGGTTGATATGCTGTAAAAACAAACAAACACATACCGAAAAAGCCCATACCCAAAAATTTTAATTTCTTTTAAATGAAAAAAAGGGGGGGTGGTTAAAATGAGGAGAAGACATATATATATA
>JAYKTE010150930.1:0-13038 GCA_036873565.1 Xipholeptos notoides | reverse complement strand
TATCCATATAGTGAACTAGATTTTGCAAGAAAGGTTAGAAGATCACTTTATAATCAGACATTGCCTTTTTGATACCCAGGCAACGCCGGGTCGGGTCAGCTAGTAGTTACTAATTGTTATATAATAAAGCTTTCATAACCCATTTTAACTAGACTTGAACATTTCTACCATTTTTTATTAGTATATTACTTTTGTTTCTTTTTTTCCTTAGACCATTGATGATTAGTACGCAAAAACTAACAAGCCTTGCATATAACCTTTATGATGGTATGCACCGTCCAGATGGTGATTTGTCTGAATCCCAAAGACGATATGCCGTACGGTAAGCTTTTCTTATTTTTCTGGCATTAGTCAACAAATTAATTGCACCAAGAAAATTGAAAGTGGGAATTCCTTGATAAAGAATAAAATGTCACAACTTCATGAATTTGAATAAAATTTTTCGAAATAACTAACCTTAAAGCATTCCTTCGATGATAGTATTTTCCTTTTTTTGTGACTTATATTTAGAGAAATATTGATAGTTTACTAATCTGCAATAAAGTGATTGACACAATTTACAGTGAAATCGAGTTAAACTCATTATATGAGTGGTACATTCCAATACTATTACAAGTCTTGCACCATTGGTGCTACGTCGGAAGTTGATATTTCTTGTATTGTAGGAAGAAGAAATACACAGTGAAATAGAGTTGAACTCATTTATTAGCTGAGTGAAATTATAAATTTCAAAATTAAATAATAATGTTGAATAATGTTTTTATTTTCTTCTTGCATTTTTTAAAATGTTGATCAAAGTCTAAACTGGGAAAAACAATTGATGTTGTTGTTAACAAAGTTCAAATTAACTTTCCATAGATGATTATCACACATTCTGAACTTTGTGTAATTTTTGGCCTTTACAACTGGATATGGGGAAGCTGATTTGGCCCAGTGGATAGGCAGTCAGACTTTGGAATTGTAGTACGCAAGTTCAAATCACTGTCATTCCGTTTGCATTCATATTTGGACTAATACCCTTGGGAAAGGTATGAATCACCACATTCCCTCCAGCTATGGGTTAAATAGTGCATATTGTGTTATTCAAAAAACTAAGTGTGGACAAAAATAATGTTTACCAAAAATGATTGTTCTCGGCATTGAATGACCTTAAAATGGTTGGTATGCCGTAAAATACAAACAAACGAACAACTGAATATTGTAAAAATCTATTTCGATGTAAACTCAAATCAGGATTAACCAAAACGGGTCTTGAGGATAAACTGATTTAAACACCTTCTTCTTTATTTTTTATTTTTTTAATCTCTTTCAGGTCTTTACCAAATGTGTTGCATTTTGGCAGTTACATGTTCTGTTTTCACGGAATCATTATTGGTCCACTGGCTTTTTATGCTGACTACATACGGTTTATTGATGGAGAGTGGTATAAACAGGAAGTCATTGTGAGTTTAAACAAATTTGGATTGTGTGGATATAATATATATATATTCAGACATATTTCATTAAAAATACCTTTAATTTTCCTTTTTAATATTATTAATTCAAATTTTTCTTGCTTTCTAACAAAAAACTTAGTTGGTAAGTAGAGTATCTTAATATAATTTCCAAGATTTTTTCCGTAGTTTTTGGTCTTCCGTGACCATCTTCAGATTAAGATTTTTGTCAGTCACATTCTAGTTTTTATTGTGTTTTGATCTAATTTTTTTATTTTGTGGTTGTAGTTAAGATGTATTTTCTTCTTGCGTTTTCTTTTGCGTGTTCTTTATAATGAAATATATCTGAATAATGATATTCTGCCTAAATATACTCATTTTTTAAGTGTGTGTGTGTGTGTGTATAGAAAAAAAATTGAAATTTAATAATGCTGAGACCTGTTTCTACATAGATATACATATAATATACATATTTTTTATTCTATATCATTTTTCTACGTATTCTATTCAATTGATTTATCTCTGTCTTATATGTGTGTGTTTGTCTCTGTATGTGTATATATAGATTTATATAGATTTAATTATATCACTGTATACCTTACAAGCATTTACACACACACAAATAGAAAGAGAGGTTGTCCAAAAATGATATTTACCATTTTTATTTTTCTGTCCACCTCCCTCATGAGAGACTATAGTCCTCATCTTTATATTTGTTAAATTTACTGTTTTTCAGAATCCTTGGGATGAGGCATGATAATTTGTATATGTATTATGCGGACTATGGTCCTCATATTTGTATTTATTAAATTTATCACATTATTATTTATCTTTTGACCATGAACAAAACCCTGAAGAAGGCCAAACCAAACTGTTCGAAATGTAGTAAATTTAACAAACGAGGACCATAGTCTGCATAATAAATATGAAAAATAAAAATCGAGATTAATGGTTATGAAATCTAGATGAAACACACAATTTTGGTATCAACTTTTGAAGGCTTTACTTCTAATTAATGGTAGAAATCACTTGTGTTTTTTGAGAGAAAAAAATGAAAATACCATAAAATATAATTTTTTTTTCCTATTATTACCCATCAAACTTTGAAAGAAATGTTCAACATAATATGAGAAGAAACGCCTCCTCTCTTTTCATTTCGCCCGAATGGATCAGAGGGAATTGCAAATTGCATTGTTATGACAACTGAACTTATGTATTCATCACCTGAAAGTTTCATCTCATTGTTGCAGATATTGACGGTGGGAGACTCTGAGAAAGCAACTCCTGTCATGGATGTGTATCAGAAGCAGAAGACCGATCAACATTCACCAGCCTCTGTTGAATGTTTACGAAGCCAATACAGTTGATGTCAGCATCGTTAGATGGGTTTGTGTGATTGAGTTCCTTTATGCATAAAAAATTGAACCAATCAACATTCACCGGCCACTGTTAAACTTTTACAAAGTTAATGCAGTTGATGACAACACAGTTAAAAGATGGATTTGTTGATAGGAGTCATTACTTTGGAACAACCCTTGTATATATAAAGTAGGAGGCATTACTTCTGGAATGACCCTCATATATAAAAATAGGAGGCATTACTTTTAGAATGACCCTCGTATATAAAAAAAATAGGAGGCATTACTTTTAGAATGACCCTAATATATAAAAAGAAAAATAGGAGGCAGTACTTTTGGAAAGACCCTTGCATATAAAACAATAGGAGTCATTACTTTTGGAATGACCCTTGTATATAAAAAAAAGTGTATTGAAAAAAAAAATTACTTTTGGAACAAACTCCGTACACTGCTCATCTTATTTGTGATTGTTAAGGCTTATAAATGTTCATCTTCTTCATTCAACTAGTTAATATGCTTTGCCCGTGATAAAAGGTTAAATCTCTAAATCTTGCATTAGTGGGTGTGCAGTAGTGAGTATCATTTGAGGCTTTCGGAATGTTTTGGTTTATTTGAATTTGTTGTTACACTGGTTTCCATTTTACCTTCATTTCTTGTTTTTCTCTTGTTTGATTTCTTTGTAATTTAATTAATAATTGATTGGTCTCAAATAGCCTTAAAGGTATAGATTGAATCTGGTGGCTCTAGCAAGGGGTCAGGAGAACAATGTCGGGGATTTCAAATAGATAGAAAAAAAGACTTTTCATGTTGTTGTAACGTGATAATGAGCGAAAGCCGAGTTTGAAGTTTTGAGATCATACTTTTTTTGAGAAAGCAGTGTACTGGTGAAGTGGAGCCCACATGACTAAAAGTGGGAAAATGTGTTGCAAAATTCTGTCGAATATTCCAAAAGTTGGTCTTTGTTTATAAAATAATTGATATCTAGGGGTTGAGAGAGAGAGAGATAAGATCAGTCCCAGAGTACGAAAGACTACAGGTCAGAGACAGCATGTCAGCTTTGACAATAAGCAAGACACCTGACAGCTTATCGCCAAGTGAAGCAGAGAGAAATAAAGACAAAAGAACTACAGCTTCAAGTCAAAAACGGTGAACTTGTGTGTGCGTGTGGATACTAAAAATCAGCTGTTTCACTGCTTGAATAAAACAAATAATTTTACTTCAAAATTTTGGTGATTTCTTTTTTGATTAATATCAGCCTATGAATTCCAAACAACAAATATTTTGGTCCCATTATGCCACATTGTCATGTTGGTTCATCAAACAGTTTTTCTTTCTTTTTCCTTTAAATATTTTTTCCTTGTATGATAAGAGACAGAGAGATATAAGAATCCAATAGTACCGACTTGAAAAATGCATTTTCGAATCAAGGTTTAATGATTTGTACATCAAATGTATGTTGATTAATCAATAATATATGCAATTAAAAATACTAGTATAATTACAATTTTAACTGATGAGAGGTTTCATTAAAAAAATATTCTTTTCTTTTATTTTTGTTATCCTTTCTTTTTTTAATTGTTTTTTCTGGATTAATTTTTTTTTTCTCCATCTTTTTTTTTTTCTTTTTTTAGAGAGAGGAAGAGGTAGAAGTGATGAAAAAATTCTGAAATAAAGAAAAAACATTCAAACCTGTTTTTTTTTTTCTTTTTAGGATGGTAAAATTGTTCAAGTATCATTAGAGAACGTTCCTTCACCGAAGGTAAGACTTGTGTGATTATGTTACTTTTATTTTACTGGGTGATTTTCTTTATTCAAAGAAAAATAATAGCTTACCTCATTAACCTCTGAACCAACAATGACGATTTAACTCATCGTATTTTGAAACCAATAGAGAGATATCTCATTCAAAAATTCATTTTTCAAATAGCGCCAGAAGACAAGTTCTCTTGCCCTTTTTTAATTTCTTAATGAACAATGACAATTTAACTCATCTTTATCCGAATTGTATTTTGAAACCAATAGAGAAGTATCTTGTAAAAAATCAATTTTTCAAATAGCACCAAAAGACGAGTTCTCTTGTGTTTTCATAATCTCTTAACCAGCAATGATGTTTCAAAAGTTTTAAAAGCTGCCTAACATACAAAAAACATTTATCCAAATTATATTTTGAAATTAAGGGCAAAATATTTTGTTAAAAACTTATTTTTTAAGTAGCGCTAAAATGTTTGCTTCTACAACCAATAGAGATTAAATAAGTTTATAATGATTAAAGTTAAAACAAGCTTATATCAAATCATGCTTAAGCTTTGCACTCTAGTTAGAATGCTATTAGCTAGCAGAATCCATGGAAATTCTATGGTAGTTGAAAATTAGATTAATAAAAGCTGTTAAATAAATGTTTAAATGTTGCCAAACAGATAAAAAATATATCCAAACTTTTACAAGGGTCATTCCAAAAGTAGTGTCTCCTGAAAAAAAAAAGAAAGCTGTACTAAAATTGGAGTGATACTATAAAAACAATCAACCTTTTGTGCTCCAGAATTATTTTTTCTATATAGTCACCACCATTCTCAATGTATTTTTTGCCACCAATGAATAAGACCGTCCATTTTCATGCCTGGAGCATGCTTGTCCGAGATGAATCTTTCAGGTGATGAATGCATAAGTTGAGTCATCTAAAAATGCAGTTTGCAATCCCCTCTGATCTATTTGGGTAAAATGAAGATAGGCATTACTTTTGAAACAAATAAAAGCATTACTTTTGGAATGAATAGTGGCATTACTTTGGGAGTACTTTTGGCACCAATAAGGAGCATTAGTTTTGGAACATCCCTCGTTCGTTTAAAAGCCGGTTTAAAAAAATTGTTTTAAAAGCTGCCAAAGCACACAAAAAAAAACATTTATCCAAACTTTTAGAAAATTTCTAATCATTTTCTTTAGAAGTAAATTTGATCAAATTAGAACTAAAATTTGTTGTTGTTTCTCCTCTTTTTCAGGAAACAGTAACCAAAAAGTTGATTGTCTCTCTTGTATGCGCAATTATTCTTTTAACAATGCCTTCTCTTATGCCACCACAAAAACTATTAGGTATGTTTTTTGTTTTTATCATTTTGTCGTCTCTATTAAAATGAAAGGTATGAATCCCAACATTCCCTTCAGCTAGGTGTTACATAGTGCATATTCTGTTATTCAAAAAACTAAGTGTGGACAAAGAATAGCATTTACCAAAAATGATTGTTCCCGGCATTAAATGACCTAAAAGTGTTTGATGTGCCATAAAAAAAAAAAACCCACACACAAAAATCAAAAGTTGTAGGGTATCATTATACAATATTCCCTCACTATTCACAGGGGTTACATTCCCTGGAAATAGCGAAAGACAGTGAATATTGGATGCAGTTTTAAAACCTCTATGTATGAGATTATATACGGTTCTAAATGCTTCCCAATCATTTTCTAAAGACACACATAGTCATTAATACAATAATTTGGTTCTTGGTAAAATAAAAAAGTCAAATGAGAAAAAGCCTTTTTAATAATATTTTCTTCAAATTTGGAAATAATTATACTTTTTAAATATTATTAATTTTAGGGTAAAAACGGTTTTCAGGGAAAAAATCCACAAATCTTACGAAAAATGGATAAAAAAGATTGATTTTTTTATAGATTTTTAAAATATTCAAGTTAAATTATTTTTGAAGTTATTATTCCATTCTCACAACTGTGCTTGTGGAAAATAGTATGACATTCAGGGGAGTATTAGCATTTGTTTTTTTTTTTTCCTTCTACCCTAAGTGTAATTTATAGAATGAAAAATCTAGATTTTTAAATTGTTTTACGTTTGTTTTATAAAATTAGTAATAAGATTGTCTTGGGTCATGATTCAGTAGCAAAGAAATTCAAGAATGGAGTTAGAATTTATTAATTATGACAAATTGCTGTTCATAAGATTTTATGTCTAATTTTTCTAAGAATTTAATATTTTTTTCCTGTTTTCAGACCCTGATTTTATTGAACACACAAATATTCTTTGGAAAATGTTATACATGACAGTGGCAGTGGCATTTGTGCGGGAAAAATATTACTTTGCCTGGGTTCTCAGTAAGTGTTTTTTTTTTTTCATTTTGTTACTTGAATTATTTTTGGTAAGATGGAAACACATTCTGTACTTTGGCCGGTAAATCATTGTTACAAAATGGTCTGACACTTTACCAGGTTTAATAAAAGCAAACATGTCAAATTATTTTATCACATGCATGGCGAAGCAAAATGGGTTAACACTTTTGCAGATTTTAATGAAAGTGAATGTGTCAGACTATTTTGCATAGTGTTGCAGAATAGATTGACACTTTTAAGAAACTGGCCAGAAAAAACTTCAGATATAATAAATCTTCATCCAGTCTGCACATAAGCAATCATAGGGAAAACATACAATGGTTTTTCCAAAAGTAATGCCTCCTATTTTCTATTGTTATGAAGACTAAACTTATACATTCATTACCTGAAAGTTTTCATAACTCTGTTGCAGATATTGATGGTATGAGACTCTAAGAAAGCAACCCCTGTCATGGACGTGCATCAGAAGCAGAGATGCTTCATTGAATTCCTCCATGCAAAAAAATTGACTGATCAACATTCATTGGCACCTGTTGAATATTTACAATGCTGTTGGTATCACCACAGTAGGGAGATTGGTATGTCAATTTCCGAGTGGCGACAGGGATGTGAATGACAAGCGCACTCCGGATATGAAAATGGACCGCCTTGTTCATCCCTGGCAAAAGTGTATTGATAATGGTGGTGACTATGTTGAAAAATAAATTCTTGGGCACAAAAGGTTGCTTATTTTAATGGTATCACTCCTGTATTCATAGCTCTTCATGTTTTCAAATTAACTTTAAAAAAATGACTTTACTTTTGGAATGGTCCTCATAGATTTACATGCTTCTGCATTGAAGATGTGAAAGAGATGCCAATCGTATTGTTTGTATTTATTATTAAATATGTTAGTTTGATTTTCATATCATTTGTTACACTTTTTCTTTTTTTTCTTTTAGCTGAAGCAGTGAATAATTCAGCTGGTCTAGGATTTAATGGGTTTGATGAGAACGGAAAAGCTAAATGGGACTTGTTGGAAAATGTTAATATTAAAGGTGTAGAGGTAAGATTTCTTTCATTTAATGGGTTCAAAGAGAACGGAAAAGCTAAATGGAACCTGTTGGAAAATGTTAATATTAAACATTTAGAGATTAAAGTGAGTGGTTTTAAACACAGGTGGTAATTTCTATTATAAATAGAAGTATTTAAAGAGAGAAAGAAACAAAATAAAAATAAAAAAAGAATCAGATTAGGAAAATTTTTCCATGAAAAAAAAGAATGCTTTAAACTTTGAATTTATTAATACATAGTTTGTATATTTTTATTTTGCATAAAACCAATCTATTATGTCTGGATTGATGGTGAAAGGCCACAATTTGTGTTCCATCACTGGATACCTATCCTTTTTTTTTATTGAAAATTATTATTGTATTGAAAAGAAAACAAGATTTAAGATTAATGGTTCCGTATATGACTTCACTGGGCTCTGCAGACAAATTTAACTTTAGTCATCCTTTGATAGCTAAATATTTTCATTTACAAGTCAAATAGTAAAAGTTACCAGCCAAACCCATGAAATGTTATTTCAGTCTAATGTTGTGAATAAACCAATAATTTGAAACTTAGTTTCCATCTCAGAAGGTATAATCCATTTCACTTTGAATTGTTTTTTCTTCTGCATAAAAAATTGTTGAATTTCTTTAGACATTTTTTAAACGGCCTTGTTAAAAAAAATAGAATATATTGTTGTTTTCTATTCAATTAAACCTTTTATTTAAATAATTTGACTTTGCTTGGTAAATTAAAAAAAATAATTTAAGGTTGAATAGACATTTTTCACTCAGTATTTGAAAGATTACTGGTGAAACAGTCACCAAAAGATAAGGGTTTCATTATTTTTAGTCGCCACTGGGAAATATCAATTACAATGTAGGGCACTGCTCAATGATTGAGGAAAATTGAATTTGCTAAATATGACATTTGTTCTAAATCAGTGGCCTCTAATTATATTTAGGAGTTAAAACATCTAATGATTAAAGATTTTCCTATTTTAAAATCTTTATTGTATTCTTGTCTTTTAATGAATATTTTCAAATGTAAACTAGTGACAAGGCAGACCATCTCAATACAGTATGATTAACAAGTTTTTTTACACTAGATTTTCTTTATTATTATTTTTTTACTTTTTCAGCAAGCAACAAGTCAAAAAGAAATTATAGACAATTGGAACAAGACCACAACATATTGGCTTCGTCATGTTGTATATGACAGAGTAAAACGAATGCGGACATTATCTGTATTTGCAATTAGTGCTTTTTGGCATGGGTTTTATCCTGGTTACTATGTAACTTTTGCAACAGGAGCCTTGTACACAATTACAGCAAGATTGGTAAGAAATTAATTTTGTCATATATTATTATTCAAATCTTCCAACATTATCATCATCTTGCGGCCTCAGCTGAGATAGATTTTATGTTCACATTTGGGTTCATACCCTGGGAAATGTATGAATCCTCATATTCCCTCCAGCTATGGATTAAATAGTACAACTTGTGCAATTCAAATAATTTGATGACAAAAAAAAAATGTTTGATCAAAATGATCATTTTTGGCATTAGATGAGCAAAAAGGGTTGATATGCCATAAAATCAAAAACAATACGTTGATGAAATGAAAATTGAAACCATTTTTTTTTTTTGTATATGTTTTCTGATTATGTTCAACTTCAACTTTTTGTGGAGAAGTCGATTCTGGCCATTAGGTAAGTAGTCGGACTTCGGAATCGTAGTACACAAGTTCGAATCCCAGTCATTCCGTTTGCGTTCATATGTGGACTAATACTCTTGGGAAAGATATGAATCTCCGCATTCCCTCAGCTATGAGTTAAATAGTGCATATTGTGTAACTCAAAAAACTAGGTGTGGACAAAGAATAATGTTAACCAAAAATGATTGTTCTTGGCATTAAATGACTTAAATGATGTTTCAATTTATTTGCATTAAATGACCTAATATATAAATGATATGTTGTAAAACACCAACAAACAAACAAAAAATAAACTTTTTGTCTTTATTTCAGGTCAGACGAAATATTCGCCCAATTTTTCTGAAGGCAAATCTCCATTTCCTTTATGATATTCTCACCACAATTGTCACTCGAGTAACTAATTCATATGGGGCCCTGCCATTTGTGTACTTGGAGTTTATGCCAGGAATAAAAGCTTATTTGTAAGTTACTTATTTTTACTTATCTCTCTCTCCCTCCCTCAAAGATTTTTTCCCCACTAATTCCATCTTCTCAATAACTTGATTTTCTCTCTTTTTCACCCACAACTTCATTCATTCCTTGTTTCACCCACTAACTTGCTCCTTCAATACTCATTTCTTCACTCAGTCACTCCTTCACTCACTGACTCATTCCATCACTCACTGACTCATTCCATCACTCACTCATACTTCACTCCTTTACTCATCCACTTACTCCTTCACTGATAGACTCCTTCACTGATAGACTCCCTCACTCAGTCACTTACTGGATTTTTTTATTCACTCTCTCAATCACTCCTTCACTCACTTGCTAACCAAATCCTTCACTCACTCCTTCACTCACTTCTTAATGTTAAACAAAACCTTCACTCTTTCACTCACTCCTTCACTCTCTCGTTCACTTTTCACTCTCTCACTCACTTTTCACTTTTTCACTCACTTCTTTACTCTCTCGTTCACTTTTCACTTTTTCACTTTTTCACTCACTCCTTCACTCTTTCACTGACTCAATCCTTTACTCTCTCAATCACTCCTTCACTCACCAAAACCTTCACTCACTCCTTTATTGATTCTTTCATTGACTCATTCACTTGTCTGGATCAGTGACAGCTTAAAAAGGAAGATATGACTGTTTTAATTCCCGGGGAGAATCAAGAATGCAAGAAATTCCAAAAGGTGGTACTTACCCCGAAAGTTGAATTATTGGTGGTACAAAATCTTACCTTAGGGGCCGATTATTCAATCCTGCAATCCTGATTATTCAATCCTCGATCATTCAGTGAGGTTCGTCCCATCTGTGCCGCGTCTGATTCTAGGGGTAGCCGGACTTTTGTTGGAATATGAAAACTCCCCAGAATGACACAGAAGACGATGGTGAATCCACATTTTATTTCTTAATAATTTCTTTATTTAATCGGCCACTCCACAGGCTTGAAAATACCTTGAATTTTAAGCTTTGTCTTGAAAAGCCTCTTTTCTAGTATTGACTTTTAAAAAGAGCTTGAAAATCTGGAAAATGTCTACAAAAAGCCTTGAATTTTGAGCTTTGTCTTAAAAAGGACTTATTTCTATTATTACCTTGAAAAGGCCTGGAAAATATGGAAAATGTTTTGAAAAGGGCTTGAATTTTGGGCTTTGTCTTGAAAAGGCCTTAATATTGCCTTAAAAATATGGAAAATGTCCTGAAAATGTCAGTAAAGATTTGTGTCGAAATATTAAAAAAATAAATACGTTCTTTTAAAATTGTATATCATTATTTCTGGTATTGCTTATCCGAGAGTTACGTCCCTTTATCACGAAACTACTTATATGAAGAGATAAATAAAAGTGAATTTTCCTGTTGCCAATTAATATTACTATACTATATTATTACTATAATATTGTTTATATTTCAAATTTTGTTCGAATTCCTTGAAAATGGACATTGAAAATCTGTATGAATCCTGGTGAAAACATTATTTTAGTTATTGAAGAATAAACGAAACCTTGAAATCTAAGTTCTTGTTTTTTTCCCTTTTCTTCTTTCTCTACAGATCTGTTTATTGCTGGGTGCACGTGGGTTGCTTGATAGTTATTCTCCGATATTCACTGTTTGCCACACCGCAAAAAATTGTGAAGGAAGAACCAAGTGAAAAGGTCGCGGACCCTGGGACCTCACACAAGGAGAAGGAGCATTGATGATGAACGCCTGTTAGAGATTTTGTTGTTCTAGCAATATTCTCCCAAAAGTGGCGTCTTTTTTTTTCTAAATTTTTTTTATTAATACAAACAAAACAAAACAAAACAAAAAAAATTTCAAAAATAAAAACAAAAAATGATAAAAAATAAAAAAACAAAATAAACAGATAAACAAAGATTGATGATACAATTTTAGGACACAAAGCAAATTAGACGAGAAAACTTGGAACGAGAAGAGAAAACGAAAAAAAACCCGAAAAATCCCCCTCCCCCACAAAACAGGGAAAATACCATAAATAAACTTTGGGAATCCTTTTATTTTTTTATTTTCTTGGGTGGGTATGGGGTCCGCGGGGTTTAATCAGTGAATTTTCGGCGATTCGGGAGAGGGGCTATTTTTAAAATGCTGGGTGGGCGGTTGGTTGGGTGTCGAAGACCCCGGAATATTTTAGGGGATACACGATTTTTCAAATATTGTCAGGGCTTGGCGTTGTTACATTAATTTTATTTGTATTTACAAAAACATTAAAACTTAAACATATACAGAAGAATATGTATACTTTGTGCATATATGCATATGAGTGTGTGTGCATGTATATATATATATGTGTGTGTATATATTATAGAAAGATCTATCAATGTATTCTTTCTATATGCGTGTATATATGAATATAGTGTGTGTGTGTATATATATATATATATAAAGTGTGTGTGTGTATATATATATATATATAAAGTGTATATATAATGTGTATACACTGATACATCCCTATATATATATATGTGTGTATATATATAATGTGTATACACTGATACATCCCTATATATATATATATATATATATATATATTATGGATGTATATGAATGTATGCATATACGAACATCTATAAATGTACTTATATGAATATATGTATTTATATAATTATATGAATGCATGTATTTGTGTATATACAGATATGTATGTATGTACAGATACGTATGTATGTCAATGTTAGATGTAAATGTTTGCACACACGTATAAACATACTTATACATGAATATATGTATTTATATAATTATATGAATGCATATTGTATATATATAGATGTGTGTGTGTATATATATATATATATATATATATATATATATATATATATATACCCCTATATATATATATATATATCCACTTCTATATATATATATCAATACATCTCTATTATACATGT
>JAYKTE010150929.1:0-22556 GCA_036873565.1 Xipholeptos notoides | reverse complement strand
TTTCAATAAATTTAAATTAAACATTTTATTTTTGTGTTTTTGCCTTATTCTCATCTTTAATTATTACGCTTCTGCTACACCATAGAATCGTGACGATAACTCCATTTTTATTTTATTTTTCCATGCGTTTAAAAATTTCTTATTGATTTTTAATGGCCGAATAATGACACTGCTAATGCTTCACTGTAGTTCTATTTTTTGTGATAATATCTAAAGCACCAGTTAAAAATTTTTGTTTTTTAAAACTTCACAATCTGATCTGGTTTTTCTATTGAAAGACAACCTTGATTGTTCACTTATGGGATCATTATTTTTTATCATATTTTAAATAATTTTTTTAATCAAAACTCTAAAAAAAGTTCTAAGCAATTAATTTGCAGTATTTCTTTGGATTTGTTTAAATTTACTTTCTGATATTTCAACTACTGAGGAATTTCCACATGTTCTGCTAGTATAAATAATTGCTGGAACCTTTTAAATAAGAGTTCAGATACTTTGTGAACCTTAATAAATTTTGACAGGCATGAAACTTTACATTCTATAGCACAAAGCAATTCAGAATGCATTTACTTATAAAAACAGATTTGCTGTCTTAGCCTACTGCAACAAAACTAAACGGTATGAAAAGATTCAAAGTTATATAATATTTTTAGACATTTTCATTGTATAGGCAGGTTTTCATTATATTAACATTCATTAATAAGAAACATGTATAACAATGCAAGCATTATTTAACAGAATGAGGTGGATGTCTAATTTGTAAAATAATTTTTTTAAAGCTAGCTTTGACAAATAACTAGAAATAATATAAACTGTTGTGTCAAAGATTAAGTCTGTGTAAAGATCCTATCAATGATAATAATAAAGGACATCTTAAAATGTAATTTTTAAGATATTTCATGGAAAAATGGAGACTATTTTATTTTTAGTAGATTTGCATGAAGAACAATTAAAATTCACAAAGCGAGAATTCAATTGAATTTTTAAAACAAATAGGATTAAATGATTTCATTAAGAATTAAAATCATTTTCTAAAAAGTAATTCTTATGCCACTTACAATATGAATGAAATAATTGGAAATTTTACGTAAAATTTGAATTAAACAATTACATTAGTCATTTAATAGTTACTTTCAATAAATTCAATAAAAATAAATGTTTATAATTTTGTGCAAAAAATATAAAATGTAACAAAAAAGTTTTTAATAATAAAAATGTTAAGTATCATTTCTTTTTTAACTGAAATGTTCATTTCATGAATTAAAAATAATTACATTTTTCAATATATCTTTTGGTAAAAATTTAATTTAGAAAAAACATTGTAGATGTTTGTGCAACATTGAACAACCAAAATGTTTCAAGTTTGTTTTAATAAAAACATTTAAGCAAGTCTTTAGATACCATTTTAAATAATGAAGTTAAATATTTGAGAAAATAATTAAAAATAACATTCCTAGATAATTATTTGAATCATTATATCATTTTTCTTTTCAATTATAGACTATTTTAATTTTCTTGGTCTTATTTGAAAGGAGAAATAAATTCCATACAATTAGCAGATATCTTAAAGACTATGTTGAAAATTTCGGCATCAAATAAAAAGTAATAACAATGGTGATAATTATAACAACACAAACAATCAGAGTTAACACGGAGTTTAATAGAAAAATAATTCATAGCAATTTCAGCCTAATCTACACGTTAAAAAATTTAAATGATGATGAAGATATAGTGGTAGAAGTAGTAAATACCATATTTACATGCTTATAAGATGCTTTTATTAATAAACTTTTCCAGTCACCTTTTTAAATAAAGTAAAGTATGGAAAAAAATTTTTAAAAATTGAATAATGTTTCAAAATGCATACATGATATGAAATGATTTGGACGTTAGTGAATCAATTTCAATAGAAATTATTATCAACTGATTTTATACAAATATGTGAAAAGAATTGATTCTATAATATAATAAAAAAATTGTTATAAAAAAATATAAAATTCTAAACACATTCTTAGTTTTTAATTGATTTTCATGCAAAAAGGACACATCATCAGTTAACATTTATCCGGTTCATTGATGGTTTTGGTACTTTAAAAACATTATAAATTTTCTAGTTTAATTGGTATAATAATTATAAACAATATTTAAAACAGTATAATTGCTCCTTGATTTTATCCTTTTAATGATTTTTCTTTAAAATCAATAGTACATTTTGACATATCATCATTAATTACATAGATTTAATACTAACAAATATTTGGGAATGAAATATAAAATGCCATTAAGTTTTATTTTGTTTTTTTTTATTCCATAAAAGGTTTTGCCACATATATATATTTAAAAAAAAAAGTGCTAAGTTTATCAAAGTCTAAATGATCATTCCGGAAATCAACAATACAACCAAATATAACAACAATAAAGAAAAAGTGACATCAATATGAGAAGTGCCACACCCACTGGCTACACCCTAATTTATCTAATTGGGTTGTTATTAGTCTTTATTTTTTATAGTGCTCCACTTTAATGGAGCCATTTGTAGGATGATCAATGCTGCACTTTTCAATATCCAAAAATAAAGATAATGTTTAAACCAAAAAACTAGGATTAAAACCAAATTATTTCACTATTTTTGCATATTTTAACAAATATAGGTGTTCATTTTTAAAGAACAATGACCAATAAAACTATTTCGTCAAGAGCCATGACTTTTTAAATCAAAGGCTTGAAATAGTTTAAAGGGATTATTAATATATTATAAAAAGAAAAGATATTATCCCAAAATGATGAAACAAATAAAAGAATCTTAAGTATCCTATCAAATATCTTGAAACTTTACAAATAAATATAAGGAATTTTTAATATATTTTACTACATGCTGACAAAACAATTACAAAAAAAAAAGAAAGGAATATATAAATTGACTGAAGTCTCTAGTCTAAAAATAGAAAAATTAAAAAGTCTTCATACTGGTGCAGAAGTATCCACTCCCCTCGGTAAAGCTAAGTTCTTACTAGCAGCACAGCCAGCCCCAGGGGTGGTAGTAGTGGTGTGAGGTGGTGGAGGAGGAGGTGGAGGTGCAACTCTAGGAGGCGTGGCACTTTTATGATCCTCACACCCTAATGGACATCTGGACCGAACTCCAGAGAAACCTGAAAATAGTTTTTTTAGGAGAGAAAAAAAAAGAATAATTTTTTTTCTTTTGATGTTGATTTTTTTTTAGAGAGTTATAGGAATTTAAAAAAAATATTAAATTGTACTTCGAGAATAAGCCGATGCAAGGAGAGCAAATCTATAAAGCAATAATAAAGATAGATAACTCTTTGCTTGGAAGGAAAGGAAAGACAAAAATAAGGATGAACGATTAAATGGTTTTGGTAAAAAAAAAAATTAAAAAGAAAAAATGTTAGAGTTTAATCCAGTTTATATTATGACTTGACTGAAAATCTAGAAAAAGTGTTGTAAATCAAACTGTTCACAGAAAATCTTAATCGAAGCAAATGCAAATAAAGCAGAAACTTATAAGCAAAGAAAAGAAATTAGGGGAAACAAAATAAGAAATATTTTTGATAGACAATAATCAAGATGCAAAAAAAAATTTAATACTTTAAATACACATAACTTTCATCATTTAAATTCTAACAAAATACTGAATAAATTTTCAAATTAAGAGCTGTATTTATTTGTCAATCAATAGATAAGACTGACCCAGATAAATCATATAATGTTAAGGATTAAAAATGTTGAAATTTTATAAGGATTTGTATGTTTTATGCACAAGAAATTAACAAGGTTTTCATTATCTTTTATCATATATGACAAAAGAGTCACTAAATATAAGCTATATTCTAAAAAATCTGTTTTGGTTGAGTATAAAACTGCTATGGAATTAAACCAGGTAAGTTTCTGTAACTATAATTTAAATTTGGTGTTGTTAATTAAATTTGGACTAGCATCCCAATTACCAGTATTTATTATTGCAAATTATAATCCTATAGAAAAAAGTTTAAAACAAAATTATCTTCAAATAAAGTGTTATGCATTAATAATTATTTTAACTTTTCCATAAAATAGTAAGGCAGTTAGCTAAAATTGCAATATTATTTTTATAACAAATACAAAAATTAAATGCTTGCATTATATCACAATGTATACAAAATTTAAAGCAACTTCATTATTTAAAAACCTGAAAACAAATAGGTAGATTAAACAAGGGAAGTTTCTAATTGAGATAGACAGACAAAGAGATGAAAAAAACAGTAGTGTGGAAGCAAAACCAAAAATTAATGTGTTAAGTATTTTCAAAATTTTGGCCATTTGTAAATCCTCCCCAATGATTCAAACGGTTTGAAGAAATATTCAACATGAAAATTATTACTTCTCTGAAGAAAAAACTATAAACTAAGAGATAAATACTTAAAATGCATTTGAAAAATTAAATTTTCCAAAAACTTTTAAAAATTTTAATTTCTTAGAACAAAATTTATTATCTAAAGAGAATTAATCATACAAAAAAAAAGATTCAATTTTAATTTCTTAGTTTAATCATTAACAAATTTAAACATCATAGTAAATTATGCTTAATGATTGAAATAAATTAAAATTCTATCTCATTAGCATTATTTACATGAATTATTTTTGTAAAGTTCAATTATGAAAGAAACTAATATCTCTATTCATATTGATTGTTCAATAAAGATTTTGGTGCCTTCAAATCTGCTATACATTTAAGGATAATCATATCACATGGGTGGTCGCACCCACTGGGGACCGATGTGAATATCTGGGCACTAAGGCCACCCCATAGTGGTATAGTATTACAATTTTTCCAAGACAAGGGTTGTTCCAAAAGTAAAGCCGCCTAATTTTAAAGTTATTTTTTTAAGTTGAAGAGCTACAAAGATGGGAGTAGTAGAATTAAAACGAGCAACCTTTTTTGCTTCAGAATTTATTTTTCTACATAGTCAACACAATTTTCAATGCATTTTGCCAGTGATGAATGATATTATCCATTTTCATATCTGGAGCGTGCTTTATCATTCACATCTCCGTCACTACTCTGAAATTGACAAACCCATCTAACTGTATTAACATCAAATGCATCAGCTTTGTAAATGTTCAACAGTGAATGTCGATTGGTTCTTTTGTTTTTTTTACTGCATGAACGAATTCACCAACAGAACTCTGATTCTAGCACAAAGGTTGTTTTATTAGAGTCTCACATTGTCAATATCTGCAACAAAGAGATGAAACTTTCAGGTCATGAATGCACAAGTTCAGTATCATAACAATGCAATTTGCAATCTCCTCATTCAGGTTGAATAAAAGAAAAAAAAGGAGGCATTACTTCTGGACCAACCTTCATAATCCAGGGGTGGGGCGAGAGAGAGAGAGAGAGAGAGAGAAAGAGAGAATTGGAGTTAACAGTCAACTACAATTTCAAATTAATTTTTTAAGAGCGTATTAAAAGATTTCAGACTATGATTTTTAATGAAAAAAGTATGTTAATGCAGCAGTTAGATAATGTGCAAGTAACTATTTTCAATTCGTGAAAAAGTGATTCATTTTTTAAAGGCATGGTGTTAAAATCAAATATCTCATGGAAATACAAAATGAAAAGAAACCTTTTTTTTTTTTTTTTTCAATTTATGATCTAGCATTCACAGATTTTCTTGACTCAATATTCATTATTTTGAATAATATTACTTAATTGATAATCTTGTAGTAATTTATTCATAATCTTTTTTTTTCAACATAAATAACATATTGTAAAAACATATTTGTTTTTCTTAGTCAAAGCAGATCAGCTAGTAACTTAACCAATATTTTTAATATTTAAAATGTATTGTTTTTCTTTTACAAAAGTTTAACATTTTTGTTAAAAACAAGTATGGTTACTTAATATTCTTCATGTAAGTTACATTAACTTACATGAAGAATATTAAATTTAAAAGAAACATCAATAAACGTTAATTAAGCAGTTAAGAAAGATGTTTGGTAATCTTTGAATGGAATCCCAAAAGCAATGTACAAATATTCAAGAAATACATTTTATGTTCTCTATTTAAAACATTTGGTTATAACTTCTTCACAGCATTAAAGTAAAAATAAATAATTCAATTCTGTATAAAACAAAATATTTTTTGGAATTAAAACAATTTTTTTTTTTTTTACTTTCAATTCAAACAAAAGAATAATTTACCTAAAATATTCTCACTAGATATATCTCTAATAATGGCACAAAATTTTACAAAATACAATTTCAACAAATATTTAAAACCAAATTTTGTAGAATAAAAAACAATTTCCAAAGAATTGTTTGATAAAAGGACTAAAGTCAAAAGCCACCGGCATAGGTTTCACTATTTCTTTAATGCTTTTATCAGAATTAAAAAACAATAAAACTAAATTTTTTCTGCAAGAGTAAGATAAAAAAACGTTACTACAAATTTTACTGAAAATTCTTACCTTTTGGTCTAGTGGAACCACGTGTAGATCGTTTCAAAGGTTCATTTGGCAGCTCTTCTTTGTTTTCAACAGTGGATGTGCTAGCAGCATCACACAGCTTATTTCGCACTCTGACAGGAGAGCGTTCTCGGGTACCTGTAACAGAAAAATCAGTTTACATTTTTATCTTGAATAAACAATTTTATAACATGTTGCAACAATACAGGATTTTATACATACAAGGTTTAAAAATTCCATGTTATCCTCAATAATTTTTAAAAAAAACTTCCTTAATCACAAAGATTATGAAACCGTTTATTGTACTTAATACAAAATGGTTGAAAAACACTCCTTAAGATGGTATAAGCATCTAGTTACTAACACTTTAGACAAATATGTCTTATCACAGCTACATTATATCATTCATAATATTCTATTCAAATAAGAATAAATCTAATGCATTAAAAAACAAACAATTTTTCTCCCCCAATTGTCCTGCAGAAAAATTTCTTAATAATGTCCTGGTGGGTGAGAACTCCTACCAAAGTATTATATGAAATTCTCAAGATACAGCTTGATAATTTAAATATAACCTTTGGATTGAGTGTTTGAATTTATTAAATGAATTTTGATTACTATCTTATTCAAGTTATTTGAACTTTTCATCTTTAGTGTTATCTTCACAACATGAGCCCTTCTACTTTCTTCAGATATTACTCAAACTCCAATGTCAATTTTTGTTGGGTATTCTTTAGTTATTTTTAACTGCACTTGAGTATAAGAATATCAAACATAAATTGGTATAATACCTGATAACAATTACAGAATGTGGGCAGTTTACCCATGTAGATTAGATAAAGTTCTGAGAAAACTGCCAAGTTCAACATGAAAGTTCTCAAGTTTGAGTAATGCCTGAAGAAGGTCATAGGCTATATCAGCCAGAATACTGTGGTAAGGTAAAGATTAAAGCAGAAGGCTGAATAACTTAGTTTTGGGTTATCATTTTCAATGTTATGTACATAATGTTTGAACCCATATGAACTGTATTAAGTTTTACTTATTGAATTCAAAATAATTGAAACAGTCATAATCAAAAGCCATCACAGGATCCCAAACCAAACATTTTATTTGATCCATGGGTATAGATTCTTCTTATTCTATCTGTCTTATTCCATTCCTCTAGCCTTACTTTGGGTTTTTTTTGTTTGTTTTTTTTATAAACGTCAACAAAAGATTGTTCAATTATGCAAAATCGTCCAATGGTGTCGCCCAAAAATGAAATTGGCCCGGAATTTTAATCAAATTAATTAGATTTTGTTTCTTCGCAGGAAAGAAAAGATATTTGGTGCCGCTAATGAGTCAAAAGTTATATCTGATTTCTTTGAGAAGGTAATATTCCAAAAGTTGATCAGTTAATCAATCCCCTCTTAGAAATTGCCATCACGGGCACTAAAACGATAAAGTCTTGTGTTTGTTCACTACTGTCTAGTAGATGGTTGTGTATTTGTTTGTGTGGGTGTGTATGTGTGTGCGTATGAATTTAATGCGCGTATGTATGTGTCTATGTGTGTATTCACTGAGAATTAATAATAAAAATTCCATTTGTTGTTTTGAACATTTATTTTCATTAACTCCAAATTGTGAAAACTTGATTTTCAAGCTGATTCAAATATTAAAAAATAAATAAATATGAAAACTTTTTTCTAACAACTTATAAAACTTAATTAGAGTGCCTTCTTTTTGTGTATTTGGTCTCCAAATAAAAACAGATATTATTTCAAAATCTTCATATATATGTTTTCTTTAATAACATATTCTTCCGTATTGATTGAAAAGTAAAATAAAATATTCAACAATTTTAAATGGAGAAGCAGCAGGTTGAACAGAAATCTGCAGCACGTTTAAATTATTTGAAATTCAAATGACATTTTTATTAAATCAAATATTATCAAAATTTCAAATGTTTTCGGATGTTTTTTAGTATTTTCCATGGATGTTTTTCTCATTTGGCATTATGGCAAGTAGACATTTTGACTTACCCCCCTTACTTTTAATTGGCAACATGCCTCACTTTTGTATTCTTTGCCATAGCTATATGGAATACACAATTATTGATCATGATTATCTGGGGAGTGGACCTGAAGAGGTTTTATCAAAGGCTCCTGAAAATTGGGGCGATATCTTATGGAACACACATTCATTAAATCTTTTTTTGTCATAGAGCGAAGACACTCTTGTTGATTTTTAGATGTTGTCCTAATTTTAAGGGCTGTTGTCATGCATGTCTCTTAGGCTTTCCATTTATCTTTTATAAGTATTGATATCACTTCTTATAGCCTGGCCACATATTGAAAGTACTTAACCATTTTAATATACAGGTGACCGGAATCTTTATCTGTACGAGTTTTTAAATTATCTACAAAAGACAATGTGATTCTTTTTTTTAACTTTTTTAAGGTTTCTAAGATCTTTTAGTAATTGAAGGGTTTGATTCAAGAGACTAAGATACCTCTTAATTACAATACAAAGATTCTCAAATCTGAAGAAGGCTAAAATTACACTGACTGAAATGTTGTGTGAGGACAATAATTCAATTTTTTTTTTTTTTAAACCCTGATAATACAAAATATTGAAATTTAAAAAAAAATGTATAAAGTTAGTCTTTTTAAGCTAAGCCCTTCTTGTTTCCTATCTCTCATTGATATCTTCTAGTGTTAATCATTGGTTAAAAAAAAATTACTCAACAAAATTGAATAAAACTTAGCACCAAATATTCTTATGTAAATATTTTTCAAAATTATCATATTCAAAAGTTTTTAAAAGTGAAATATTTTCATTCTAATATCTACTTGTTTGCATTTTTCAGTAATTCTCAAAGTAAGATTTTTTTCATTTATGAATATGAAATTCTTTGGTTATTAATCTATCATTCAAAGGGAGATAACAATGAACAAAAGAAATGAAATAATCGAATAGATCAGTTATTGTTACTGATCTAAGAATATAAGATAATTTATGTTTAAATGCATGTTAAAGGAAAAAAATATTGAAAATTAGTTTGCAAATGTAGAATTATAACAGAATAGCACTAAATGTTTTACTTTTGTCAAAATAAAGATTTTTTTTAATGTTCATATCTAAACAAATACATTAAATTCAACTATTCAAATGCCTCTTAAACATAAATAAATTTTAAAATTAAATGTAAATAAGAGATATTATGTGAAATTTTCTCATGTTACATTTTTTTTATCTCTACTGTAATTTATGAGCAAATATATTCAGAAAAATACTTTATTGGCAGTTTAACTGAAAAAGATGTAATAATAATAATAATAATCTATTTCTAGTTTGTATAAACAAGAAATTTGTTAAGCATGAATACAATTCAAGAATTAAAACATTTTTTCAATGACAACAATAACAAGGAACTTACTACTTGAAACATTACGATCTGCAACAGGCCTTCCCCTACGCAAAGGCTGAGGTTTAGTTTCTTGAAGAGGCTCTTTAGAATCTAAAGATTCTTCTTTGGTGCTACTTTCATTTGGTTTTCTGGAATTATTGTCTATTGCTTCCTGTTTGTTAACTGAATCTGAGCTTGGAACACAATTTTCTATAACTAAATTTTCTTTCTTGTTCGACTCTTGCAGATTGGTACCAGCCTTAACACTGGTAATTGCTGCCTGAGAAAAGTTTGTATTGCTGCTGGCCAATATTGAATCTCCACTTGATACCAACAAGTTTTTTTGCTCAATGTCATCCACTTGCATAGTTGCTACTGTTGTCAATGACTGTTGTTGTTCACAGTTATTTAAAGCAACAGGAACACTATCAATAATTGTTGGGGTAGTTGAAGTTTTTACTTCTTGTAACTCGTCACACATTATAGATTTGTTTTCTGAAGTTAGTGTGGTTATGCTTGTGGTATTAAGAGTAGTTGTGGAGATAGTTGTACTTGTGCCTTGTGAGTCAATTTTTGACTTAGTTGGATGTGATAACTCCTTGCCTGTTGTATGCAATGAGTCTTGCACATTGCTGTCAAGAGTAGCACCGAAATCCTTCAACTCAGAGGTAACACCTCCATCAGCTGCACCACTTGCAATATTTGCGGCTTTGTTCACATCAGTTGCATGTTCCCTGAGAGAATGATCCAATGAATGATGCTGGTGCTGCTGATTTCCAGTTCCCAAACTTGAAGAATCAGGCAACTGAAGAAACTCAGGGTCGGGGTAGGACACATTGGTAGCTTCAGAATGACCACTGTTGTCGACAGTAATAGCAGGGTTTAATGCGTCCACTTCCATGCTGTTATCAATAGTAGCTGAATCTTCAGAGAGAACCCTGCTACTTAACACAGATGATGACTCCTGGACCGAAGCTCCTCCTAGCACCGGTGCGGCCACCTCCAGGCACGTCATGGCACTATCCAAATCACTTGCGTTTGTCATACTAATTGAAGAACAGCTTGTTTCCATTGGACTAATAGCAGATGGTTTTTCAGATTCTACAACAATGCACAAACGCTTATCACTTTTATCTACTGAAATTTCAATAGACCTCTTACCATTATTCTGAATGGTTGAATGTACACCTTCACTTAGACAACCTTCTAGTGGTGCATCTACAATTGGAGATGTTGATGTTACTATAGATGTTGTTGTTGTTTCAGAAGACGAAGAGAGATTTTCTGAAATCGGCTTAGTAGCCCAACTTGAGCAAACCTCTTCTTGTAAACAAGAGATATTCTGTTTACTTGATAAACCATTTGGGTTATCACTAGAGATCACTAATATACTAGGGCTTTCATTATTATTATTATCATCATCATCATCATTTGATTCTTCAACTAACAAATTATTACTACTACTACTATTACTAGAATTAGAATTAATAGCACCACTTTGAAGTCCTGCATTTTCTAAATTCAGACACATACTTTGACTAACACAAGAATTAGTTAGTTGCTGGGATTCATTCGTTAACATAGTTAATGTTGATGACTGACCAGCAATAGTGGCTGTAATTAAATTTACTTGATTAGGTACGGCAGTAACATAAGTAGGGCTAGTTGCCTCAATGGATGAGATGGCAATATTGGTTGAACAAACCCTGTCAACAAATGAGACAGATGTGCCATGGATCATATCAGCAGTGTGTGAAGAAGGACTTGGGTTGTTAGGATTAGTGGAGGAGGAGGAAGAGGAGGAGGAAGTAGATATGCTGCTGCCTTTGCTGGCCGACGATGAAGTGATAAAATTGACCATTTGGTCATCAAATTTTTTACTTGAGTCACAATGTTGAGACTCTGAAACAACAGTTGCTAAAACCGCTGTTGTTGACGGTGTTGATGTATCAGTAGGATAAAACTGTTGTGGCAGGACCTGAGTCGTGTTGAGACTTATAGGCACGTCAAAGGAATTCGAAACTTGCTCAGAAGCATCTGCAGTTTTGTCATCAGCAACATCTACAGGAAGCTGCTGAGGTTCCAAATTAGATAGGCTGAGTCTGTTGGCTCCAAAAACCATAGGTGTAGCAGATGCTGGGGTCATGGAAGCTGACGTTACTAAATTTTCTCCAGTATTGACCTGAGGAAAGGGTTGTTGATCACTCGAAGGGATTTGTGCCATAGTGGAGTGCACAAAGCTAACCTGTGGAGGGGGTAAACTCTGTGTGATATTATGCATAGTTGTTAACTGGGAGGGGCTTGTATGAGAGGGGACTACCCAAGAGTTCTGACTAGAGGGAAGTGATGAGCTAAGAGAGGAAACAGTGGCATGTGATGATGATGATAATGATGATGATGAGGGTGAAGAAGTGATGATGTGATCAACCACAGTCTGCGCTCGTGGTGACCCCAAGGATGTGTGCTTGCCGTGATGTGGACTAGAACGGGGGGACGTGGAGGTGCTGGCCGTCTGCTGCCGGATGGAGCTGCTGACAGGAGATTTGCGGACGCGAGGTAGAGAGTGATCACTTGACGGAATAGGCTTCACTAAGCGTTGAACTGATTCAGTAAGCCTTTTTGGTAATGGCAGGTCAGGTGCGTATAAATGTGGCAAACAGTTAACTGTGCTTACTGCCGTTGAACTGGATCGTTTTGTATAAATGCTAGTAATATTGGACCCTTTAGCTAAATCTTGGCAGCTATTTCCCATAGATTTCAGAGAGTTTATGGTGCATGCAGGTGCAATACTTGCTGTACAAGTGCTGTTGATGCTGCTGCTACTACTACTACTACTCCCGCTATTGCTGCTAGATGTAATGCAAGGATCTATAGTAGCGCTGTTAGAGGACAGAATAGCAGACAGCCCACCACTGGGGATGTTACTCAAGTCTGCCACAGTGACTTGTACTGTAGTTTTCTCCATCACTGTGCATTTATCAGATACACTAGGTGAAGAAGTGTCCTTTATTGAGCCACACACTGAAATTTCAATCTCTTTTGCTTCACCAGGCTGAGACAGAAAAATGCCACCATTTAGTCCATTGTTGCAGTCAACCTGCATTTTGCGCTGACTAAATTCTTCGTTTACAATAGATTTATTGATGTGATCACTAACATCGGATGGCAACAGATGAGAAAACGTGGCGTTGCTTTTCCAAGTGGAATACGTTCTATTCGTGGGATATAACAATGTTGCGGTTGTGTCTGTGTTTATTAGAGAATTGAGTTTTTCACTACCACAACTGGAAAAATCAGTGCTTTTAGTTTCTGTTAATTTAGATAATTCCTGAGACAGTCCAACTTTGTCCAAATCATTGGACACAGTTGGAAAAGTCAAAGTTGACAGCGCATGATGACAAATAGGCTGAGTTGTGTCAAGGGATTCTGTTAATGTGACACTTTTCCCGATATATTGTTTGGGAGACTGATCCAGCAATGAAGTTGCTGGTTGGGGTGGAGGTGGTGATGATGTTGTTGTTGTGGTGGTTGTTAGGGCGCAAGTACTGACTACAGGTAAAGAATATTTTCCCTGTGATGATACTAGGGATAGACTATTGTTGCTGCTGCTGCTGCTGCTGGTAACAGATACAGTTGTCAAAGGCTTCAACTGTTCTTTTGAGATACTGATTTCTCCACCTGGCCAGCCTCCAGCCATTTTAGCACATAAAGGAATTATAGGATTGCACCAAGTGGTGCTTGCTGCCAAACTTCCTTGCTGACTGGCCATTGTTGTCAAGTGTTCAGGTGTCACTGTAAATAAAACACACACATACACATTAGAATAAAGAATATATGTAAAAATATAAGGATAGAGATTTATTTTTAAAAATGCTGACATTTTGATATAGAAATTTTCATACATCACTGACAAAATTGAAATCAATACTTGCAGAAATAAAATGACAGAATTTCACAGACTTTTAAGTCAGTGAAATTCTGTCATTTTTAAGGAACGTCAAGTTGTTGATGTTGCTTTGAATCTCCAAGAAATGATCATGCAAAATTTAAACTAAGCATTTTTACATAAAAGTGTAGAAACATACACTATGGTAAACATAAAAAGGATTTACTCAGTCTACTATTTGGTGATCTTTTAGAAATTTTCTAGGGAAAATTGGTAATGGGACAATGTAGAAATTATTAAATTTTAGTGTTGGTGATGGATTCAGAAGATTTGGAGGGATTCATATAAAATATGAGTGAAATAGTTTACCTTGATGGAGGTTTATGCTATCCGTGGATTTGATTCAATAATCTGGACTATTACAATACTTTGCTAGTATTGACATGAGCCACATTCTTTATTTAAGTGAACTGATACTAACATTTTGGATTATGTATCTATATCTTATTTCCTTTGAAAGCAACTGTGAGTTCAACGATTAGCTGCAATTATTCACCTCTGACATGTTTTGGATGACCAATTTAGCTTTAAGGTTATCTAGCTTTTATACCTAGCAGATGACTTTATATGTAGATAATCAGTTTCAAAACAACTGATAAACATATTTTATAATAATGCTACTTTTAGTATCACAGAATTGGTTGGGGGTTTGGTTTTTATGGCATATTAACATTTACAAAAAAAATTTTTTTTTCCCTTTTAAATAAAATAAATATCTTTCAATTGTCAATACTGTTACAAACACAAATTGCACTATTTTATCAATAGCTGGAAGAAAATGAGGAGATTCATACCTTTCCCAACAGGCTTCTCTCTTAGCATTTTGGTTGAGGTGACAAAGTAAAAAAGAGTGTTATACTAAAAATGTAAAGATTACAAGATGTAATTAAAGAGTATTATGAAACAATGATATACTATTATCATCACTAAAAACTATTTTGTTCTTAAGACATTACTATCAAGTTCTAAATATGTTTAGAACATTACATTTTTTATTTTATTTTTCTAAATGAAATAAGTATAAAAATTAAATCTCTATTTTTCAGCCATATTAATATGCCAATTTTTGCATCTATAAATACTTTTCTATTTATTTTAAAGATATATTGATTGTAGAAATTATATTAAACTCAAATTAATAGTTCTTACAGTGACTAAACTACTTAGCGTGTAGAAGAAAAAGTTAAGTGTGACCAGTTTTGCTCAATATAAATTTCTATTGTGGTAAGTAAAAATTTCTCTTATACACTCATGAACAAAAAAATGAGCCAAGATTGAAAGAAGAAAGATAAGAGAATTTTTCAAGATTTTTTCATGAATTTAGTGCAAATTCCCATTTTTCAGATCATTAATATTATAGCATATAATAATTTAATGTCAAAAATGAGCCCAATAAAGATAAGACTTTGTCTTGATGAAAATATTTTTAAAAAAACTGTAGGATTAAGGCAGTCTAATACGACTTACAAGCAGAATTTTGATATTATGAAAAAAGAGAATAAGAAAACATCTCTCTCAGCTGTGAAGTGAACTGGTTACAGGTTTGAATCAAAGGTTCAGTAAAAAGGAGACCTGGATCTGTCGCCCGCCGGGCATCCACAATGAAGGGCGAGCATAGGATTACAATGACTATTTTGAAGGATTGCAAGAAAACTTATGTTGTCCATAGCAAACAATTCAAAAATCTCTTTCTAAAATGACAATATCTAGACAAATGAAGGAAATGGGATTTTCTTCAAAAGAAGGTGAGCAAAAAGCATTATCAACAAAGAAAAACATAGACAACAGTAAGGCATTTGTCTCATGTTATGGAGAGAAAGATGCAGAATATTTACTGATCTGACGAATGAAGATTTTTTCTTTTTAGTGATGCTCCAAATGACAGTGAAATATGGTAATGGAGGGATAATGGTATGGGGAACCTTTACTGCTGCAGTATTTTATTCATACTTGCAGCATAGCCTGGCGTTGCAAAATTATGTTGTTAAAGAGAAATGAGGCTGTTAATAACCATTTTCAGGTTTAAGAAAGTGTTTAATGCAACTGTTGTAGTGCTTGTCATTCTTTTATCTGCTATCGGGGAGGGGTGTAATATCACATTTGTTATCTGCAAATTTTGAATTGCATTGAGTCAAAATTTCAGGTTAATAAAAGAAGAATAAATATTTGATTTTATAAAATATTCTTGAATATTTTTACTTTCAGAAATTAATGAAATAAACCTCTTAAACCTGGGTAAACGATAATAATAGGGGTAAAATAAAATCAAGCCAGGTAATATTTGAAAAAAATGGAGGACTGTCCAGTTTACCAGATAACACTATTACAGAATAGACCCTCAAATAATTGCAGGACTTAAAAAAAAAATTTATTGGAAAAATTTTATTGGATCTTTGTATGAAATTTTGGCAAAATTGGTTGAAAGCACTGAGAAATAAAAAAAATGTGGGAGAATAAGACGCCATAAAAATTAGGTATCTGATATTTAATGAACTCTTAATGTGACAGGCAATAAGGTCGTGCATAGAATGTATATCTGAAATTTGATTGATATTCGTCAAAAACAAACGCCAAAAACGGGGAAAAGGTTGAAAACATAAAAAAGGACAAATCAGAAAATGTGTTTTGCCATCTCGTGGAACAGTTAGGCATAGCATCTGATCTTACTGAAAAGATTTATTGCTCATAAACTGAAAAATGGCGTATTTTTAGCAAAATGAACCCTGACTTAATGTCTACATTTTTTTGACAATGTAGACGACATTGAGCATCTGTGTGAAGTTCCAACCAAAGTAGTTGAACACAACCCACAGATGTAAAGAGTAGGGTAAAAAGAGACACTGAAAAAGGCGATCCACAACACTGATTTTTTCAAAGTGTTGATGTCATGCAATAAAGGGTCACATAGGAAACGTAGATCCAAAGTTTGGTCAAATTTTGTTAAAAACTGTCGTAAAAACTAAGTGGGTGTGCAAAGAATGAGAAATCCCTGGAAAACGCTGTGTTAAAGGCAAAACTGCCAATTTTTTTAGCATAGAAAATGGCCTGGTGGGTCCAGAATTGGGTGTGCACTCCTAGTCTCTGAGTCTATAAAAACCTGTGAAAAAACCCCAAAGACACTACTTATTGAGACCATTTTTTATAGGTAGAGATAAATACATGAGTTGTTATTTTTACTTTTTAAGACCTAAATAAAAGCATTTTAAAATTCTGCATTCCTAGAAAAAAAGTATATGTTCCTAGAAAATATTATTTTAAAATTAAAAAAAGAATCAAGAAATGTTATGTAGCAAAGCAGATGAAAATCTGTTATTGACAGAGTATTTCCCTCCAAATATTAGTCCCATTGATAAAGTGGAAATGGAAGTTATAGAAAATAGTTTTAACTTAAAATGTTTAATTCTATAAACGGATATTTTATGAAATACTTACATTTCTACCATACTATTTAGAAAAAAAGGAAAAAGTTTTCTTGTACAACTTGACAAAATGGTATTTAGTATACGTTGTGGGGACATACACATCTTCATAACCTCTTGGATGGACTCGTCCATTAGGCATATAATCAGCCAGCCTAGATCACTCAACGAGAGTTTACCCCGGATGTCATAAAAGAAACTTCCAAACCTTTTCTGTACTACTAACCCTTAACTTGATATAAATGTTCTTATTCTCACCAAGTAGTCGTGTTCCTATTTTCACCACCTTCGACCACCACAACAGTATATAATTACTCTCAAGTTCAAAAATTGAATCTTCCAATCCAAAAAGAAAAAAAAAATTGATCTCAATACCTAAATTTTTTGCTAAAACATAGAAGTACCCAAGAAACATTTGACTCACATGATGCTTAATGAGTTTTAGAAAGGAAACTCAGGAGATGAAGTGACTTGAATCATCCACTCAGATTAAGATGAGAAATGTGTGAATGAAAGAATTTGTAGGAGATGGCTTCTGAAATTCAGAAGTGAAGATTTCACTCTTGAAGATGGAGATCAAACTGGACATCCAGTTGAGTTTGGTAAGCTTCTTGAAGCATATTGTTTTATCAGTTGAAGAATTATTAAATTTTGAATTGATTTTCAAAATTATTCACAAGAAACATTTTAAAAAATACAATTTTTTAAAATGGTTTGAAAGATTTGGTTAACTTGCTCCCCCCCCCCCACTACTTTCTTTTTTATTTTCTATTATCATCTATAATAGTTAAAAGCATATCTAAGTGTAAATTTAAATTATAATTGCCAAGTTGAACATTGCTATCACAGAATTTATTTTTTAAGTGAATATAAGTTATTGGTTAAATGTAACAATCTAGGAAATTGAAAACAAAGATATATCTTGGTCATTTTCATAAATGCTTCAATGTTACTCTAATTTTAGAATTACTATATATTACATGGTTGTTAGAAAATTATTTCAGGAAAAAAATATTTTTCCATCGTATTTTTTTTTCTGAAATAATTTTCTATCATCTATGGGATTGAGTTCTTTTTAAGGCTATAAATAGTTCAAAATCACTTTTGGAGTTAAATAATTCTTCTTTTAATATAATTGATCTTCTTCAAAAGCAATGTATATTATTTTTATCTTAAACACTAACTTTTTGATAGAAAAATAAATAATTTCTTCAGATTTTTGCTTTAGTATTTGTGTTACAAACCAACAGCAATTAATAAATACACTAATCAGAGTCTGGATTCATTCAAAATCTATGAATTATTCTGTTCAATTCAAATCAATAAAGAAAAAATGAAAATAAAAAGATGAGAATAACACATGAGATAATTTCCTAAATAATAAAATAACCAATAAGCCTTTAATGCATAAATGAAAGATGCATGTAACCTTACCTTGAGAGGTTGTCAGGTGGGCACAAAATGGTCTTGAATCAAAGACACTTGAAACAGTCGCATTACACAAAGAAATTGCCGAAGGTGATGTTGTAAAATAACTGTGCAGACTAGTTGGTAACTGAGACACAGAAGAGGGACATGTATTTTGTGTAGAAGAGACATTTGGGACAAGGACTTTATTTATATTAAGTGAGGGTGCTAACTGAGAAGTGGCAGTGCTTATAGCAGTAGCAGACACAGGGTTACTACTACTACCAGCTGTACTTGTAGTCCAACTAGACAGGACCAATTGGCCCCTGGTTGTTGTAGAAGTACACAGTTCTCGTCCAGCAGCAGATAATGGCACCTGGTTAGATGAAGCTTGCTGTACCTGTCTAGTACTAATTGCACCCATTGACAGGTTATTGCTTTGCAATGCAGTAGACATTTGGGAGTTTCCAATTTGATGAGGTTGTTGCTGCTGCTGAATAGTTGATATGCTACTTCCAGGAAATGTATAATTAGAGGTGCTTATCTTTACACCATCAGATTGTTCATGCATTACATACAAAGCATTATCAAAAAGCTTGCTGTTATCGTCTTTACAATTTGATTTCAAGGTTGATTTCAAGATCTCACTATCCCCAGATTCAGATGGCGTGTCATCTGAGGGCTCTGACACACTGCCTAATCCAGAGTCATGGCTCAGAGACATTACATTTTTCACATTAGTGTTCATATCTGGGAATGGGTTGGAGACAACTGGCACTGATCCAGTAATGCTACTCTGGTTTGAGTTCTCAGACTCTGCATCTGAAAAAGATGCTATTTTGTTGCTGTCAGGACTCTCAAGGATTTGATTCAGTTCAGTTAATACAGAATCCCGCTGATTAACAATGCTATTTTTCTCATTGCTAGCTAAACGATCTTGTTTCTCCACACCAGCAAATTTTCCCTGAGATGAAGCCTTGGCAGCATTTTGTTGAATCATAGCTGATACAGATGTTGTACTACTACTACTACTACAGATACTGGCACCTGAAGGATTACCTTTATCAGAGAAATTTTTGTAGAATGGAACATTGTGCTTATCTGATCCCCAAGTAGTTATTTGCCGATCTGCCTTACACATTTTAGAAGCATTTGCACAGGTCTTCCTCTGCTTGCGACCACCACAACTTTGTCCAGATGTGCTCTTCTTAGTAACAAACTGACCAGTTTCAACTTCCGACATGATGGACGTCTTGCTGATGACCATTTCACCTCCTGTCATATGTTGTGGTGCACAAGTATTTGGCACCGACTTGCTTTCCGGAGCAAAAAGCTTGTTTAAGTCTTTTGAATAATTAGAATGAAATGCTGCCACAGCAGTGTTTGATACATTTTGGCTGGGTTTGGAGGGTGCAAATAGGTTTTGACCATTTAGTCCAACTGAAGAGGTTTGTTCTTTTGAGTTGCCCTGTTGCATATGAGTACAGCCAGTTGATTTTATAAGAGTGATATTATTGTGATGTCCTAGACTATCACAGATATAGGCATTCTTATTTGATAAAGAGTTTGAACAAGGGGATGAGGTCTTTGGACTAACTATTTCAGATTCTTGATTCTTAATAGGCAACTTAGTCTTCATCCCACCAAACAATTCCCCTGCAATCAACTGGTTTTCAAATGTTTGGTTAACATCCTGCAGGTTGTCAGATCGTGAAGGACTGCCCTCATCAACAGGCTCCAAATGACCAGTATGAGGATTGATAAGTTTCCCTCCTCCACTGGATTGCTTTTACAATGCAGTTGAGATCTGTCCAGACTTTCCTATAGAAGACTGTTGAATATTTGTAATAATATTACTTTTCCTATGGTCTACTAGAATATTTTCATTCACTAGTAATGATTCTGGAATTTGAGATTTTACAGAAACAGTATTACTAGTCTTTGGATTGAATACCGTAGTTGGGCAGGTGACATTGGGTGCAGAGAACATGCTAGGATTGACTGCTGAAGTAGACAGAGTATTTGTACCACTAGTCACCATAGTAGTAGATATATTGTACATGGTGAGAGCAGGATTGGGCATATTCTGCTTAGAATGCTCCTCTCCAATACTAGTTAATGGAACACCAGAATTCTTGGTCTCTTTCACTTTTCTTTGTCGCCTTTTACGCTTAGGTGGACTTGCATCTGGAGGGGGGAGCATTTTGCTAGAAGTAAGATTGTTGAAGGGCACTGATGTAGCATCTGTTTGGAGCAGATTTACCAGAAGAGGACTGGAAGATGTGACAGGCTTGCACATGCGAGGTACATTATTCACAGTCGTCGTCGTTACAGCCCCTGTCGTATGAGGGTAAGGAGGTGGTGGTGGTAAGCTGACAGGACTAACGCTGGCTCGGGCAGAAGATGCCGATGCATGAGGGAGATTTGGAGGGGAAGGGAATTTTAGTCCAGGCTGGCTAATTGGACTGCGACTGGTGCCAGGACCAGACAGCAATCCCTGGCTCTGAGATGCAGGATATCCAGTTGGGCTCCGGCCAGGTGGCAATGCAGAAGTAGTAGTTGTTGTAGAACAACGGGAAAAGGATACTGTATTGATTACACTATTCGGTCGAAATGGTATCGGTTCACACGATGATGCAACCACATTAGGGGATCTAAACACTTCACTTGCAGGAATAGAAGAATTTAATATAGAATCTGCCAAACCTGGACTAATAAATTTATTAACATCTTTTTTAGTACTTGGTACTGGAGGAACATTTCCACTACGTTCTTTACTTGTACCAAATTGAACTTGATCAAACAAGGGAGTCGACATAGTTGCACTGTGAGAAGAAGAGGTCTTGAAAACCAACTCTGTCCGTTCATTGTTATGACCAGCAATGGTCAAAGATATCAACTGATCACCTTCAATCTGCACAGCCAATACTCCTAATTCTCGCAATGCCACATGCCCTTGTTGAGCCAAATGTTTCAAACGAAGAGCTGCTTCTCGTGGAATATTGAACGTAACTCGCACACTATTCCAGGGTTCCACTTTTTTCAGTACGAGCTTCTGCTTGTCTGAAAGATAAAAACAAAACTACATTAAGTATTTCATTTATAATAAAACCTATTAAACTAAATAAAATTTAAATCTTTTTAATCAAATACATCATTCTACTATTAAGAATTGAGAAACTGGAAAAAGTAATGATAGTATAATGTATAAAGTATATTGAAATTTATTCAGATTTGTTTTTAATGAAGATTTTTGCTATAAATAACTAATTTGATGGCATTAAAATGTTTTGTTTTTAAATTGTGGTCTAAAAAAATCTGTATATCTATAAAAGTGAGAATGTGTGTGTGTGGAACAACCAAACCAATGAACCATTTTTGATTCTAAAGACTTGAAATTTGATATATGGCATCTTCAGGCCTAGGAAACACTTTCTAATTGGTTTTGAGCCAGAAAAATAACTGTTAAAGGGTTAAAATTTGGAATTTAAAAAAATCAAAATGAACACAAAAGCAAGCATTCATACCACCGAAATTTGTATAGCACAATGATTCAGACTAGTGAAGTTTGCATAGCTCAATGGCACCATACATTTCAAGTATTACAATTTGAATTGACATTTGGAAAAGCGTTTACTGATTTAGAAATATCATGTACTTTCCTATATTTCTTAACTACCATTGTGGTAAAGCCAGACAATAGTAATTTATAAATCAATCTATTGTATAATTAAAATTGAGAGATAAATATGTGATTCATTAAATTTAATGTTACAAAAAGGTACAATTGCTCTCCAAAAATTAAAATACATTCTTAAACATTTTTCACCAGGGTCTAAATTGTTGGAAAAATTGCCGGCTTTCCTTTCACGTTTTGCATAATTCACATATGCTAATTACGCACTGGTTCTATCGCCGTCTATTTAGCAGCAGC
>JAYKTE010150818.1:0-13039 GCA_036873565.1 Xipholeptos notoides | reverse complement strand
ATTATTTACAGAACATGTAACAAGTACTCCGAAGCGATATGCCAGGTCACCGTCAATTGTAAATTGTTCAATTGATACACAATCGGTGGATATTCTGTTTGAGTTAAACAATCAATCAATTCAATTAATTGATCTCAACTTGTCAGACATTCAGCTATCTAACTTCAATGAACAAATATCAGTTGATACAGCTCTTGTTCTAACAGCAGTTGATCCAGCTCTTGTTCCAACAGTAGTTGATCCAGCTCTTGTTCCAACAGTAGTTGATCCAGCTCTTGTTCTAACAGTAGTTGACCCAGCTCTTGTTCCAACAGTAGTTGACCCAGCTCTTGTTCCAAAAGTAGTTGATCCAGCTCTTGTTCTAACAGTAGTTGACCCTGCTCTTGTTCTAACAGTAGTTGATCCAGCTCTTGTTCCAGAAAATTATGAAGTCGACGGAGCAAATGTTGAAGTAAATTTGGATATTCCGACCAAAAGAATCAAAAAAACGCAACGTTTCATTGTTAAGAAATGTCGGAATAATGGAGAGGCATATTATAGTGAGAAGTCCGGTATAGCTAAACCTGCAAAGCGGAAGTTAGGGGCTGCTTGTAAAAGAGGAAATTGTTGTGAATCCCGAGGATTAAAATGTAACATCATTTCGAAAGAGCAACAACTGGTTACTCTGAATAAGTATTACGACTTACCAACTCTTTCAGATAAGCGTAGTTTTATTTACCATCATATAAACATGAATAAGTGCAAATCCCCAAAAAACAACTCCAAGAGAAAGGTAACTATAAGTTACTTTTTGACAGTCGATGGAAAGTCTTTGCCGGTATGTAAGCAAATGTATCTTGCAACTATCGGCATATCAAAACGTCAAGTACAAACTGTTCAAAAATCCATAGAAGATACAGGTACACTAAAATTAGAACAGCGAGGTGGTCGTCAAGTGAAAGAAAGAGATGCGTATATACATACAAGAATTGTTTCACACATTGAGCGTTTCCCAAAAGTGGAATCTCATTACACCAGAAAAGACACCCAAAAACTGTATCTTTCGTCTGATTTAAGTGTTGCAAAAATGTATGAAATGTATAAGAATTCAGAAATAAAAGATGGCATTGATGAAAAATATATTGCTTCTCAAAGTAAATATTATAACGTTTTCAATTCTCAAAACCTCAGTTTCCACAAGCCAAAGAAAGACCAGTGTGGTATATGCGAACACTTTCGTGCAACTGGAGAAAATGCAGAATATTATAACAATCACATAAAACAAAAGCAAATTACTCGTCGCATAAAAGAAGATAGCAAGTCTAAATCAAAGGATGCTGCTAATAAGCATGGAGCAGCGTGTTTTGATCTCCAAGCAGTCATATACTTGCCGAAGTCCGAGCGATGTGAAATTTTTTATAAACGCCGATTGAGTAATTATAATTTTACAATTTACGACTTGAGTACTGGAAATGGTTATTGTTATCTATGGCATGAAGGCATATCAAAAAGAGGGTCGAATGAAATTGCGTCTTGCTTAAGTGACTTTATTAAGACAATGGATGCCCAGGGACACGAAAGCTTAGAGTTGTTTTGCGACGGTTGCTCCGGACAGAATAAAAACTCTATTTTACAGTTGCAAGGAAACTCCAAAGGCTGAAAGCCACATTTGTACAAATGTTATAACTATATAACAATAAAGATGAGAATAGAAGCCTAATTTGAATAATGATAATCATCAAAACTAATTTCACAAATTATGGCGAGCATGTTTCCAACTTACTGTTTCCAACTCCACTTTCATTTCTTTCTTTTCTATTTCTATAGACGTCAACTGTGCCAGTTCTTTCTCAATGAGGCTAATTTGTTTAGACACTCGACTATGCCGAGAATCTTTCTGCATCAAAAGAGCCTCAAAAGCAGTTTTCTGTAGTTCTTCCTTCAAAGTGAAAACCAAAAAATAATGTTAAAACAATTTTAGTATAAAAAAGAAAGCAATATTCTATAAACATTCAAAAACTGAATTATTTTTTCACAAAGTTTTTCAGAAAATCTACTTAGGTTTACATGTTCAATAGTTTTAATCCAAAATAGAAAAAATATATAATTAATAAGTGGACTTAAATTATAATTTGATCATATCTTTTTAATTTTACATATCTCATCATATTAAAATACCAATTTTTTTGGTGTGAAATGAAAAAATACAAACGAAATGCTGTCTTCCTTAAGTTTGTTAGAATTTGTTAAAGAAAGAATTCATTGTTAGTTATTTAAAAAAGGGGGAATGAATGACAAACCTGTTGTGTAAGGACTCCAACCATTTCACTCTTTTCTGCTGTTTTCGATTGAATAACATCATCTAGCACAGAACTAGAGTTAACCTCTCTATAAAAAACAGCCAAAAGAAGCACCACATCAAATAAAGCCAAATTAAAAGCACAAACAAATTCAATAGCAATATAAAAGGGAATAAAATGTATTTGTCATTACAGAATTTTCTGTGAGTAATAATAGCAGCTCATTAATCTTTATTAAATACAGAGTAGTGCAGCTAACATGCTGGATTTAAAACTTCAATAATCTTTTTTCTCAACTGATTTCATTGAAATTTTACTACTGATTATGTACAACTATAGAATCTAACTGGTTAACTTTCTCTTGCAGTTTATAAAGTCAAAAGTGTACACTGCATGACCACTGGAGAACTAACAGAGTGGATCAGAGGAACTTTTGTAGAGATAATGTACAATGTATACCAGGAAACTATTCTGGTGTACCACAAATACATTAAAAGGTTAATGGTGGGGTGTACATCGAAGTGCACAGCTAAGCTACAAGCACACTGAATTTCCTAAAATCTTGGGTAATTAAATCATACAATTGTATTTATTTTATGGTAAAGTTTCAATAAATTTTATTCTGAAGAAAGAAAACTATATAAGTTTTAAATCTAGCATTTCACTTGCAACAGCATGCGTATTCTCTGACACTAAACTTTCTTAATATAAAGTTTGCTATAAGAAAATTTATTGCTTATATGAGAATGAATATTTCATCATGATATCCATCATTTTACTTTGAAGTGTATGAAATATTGGTGACATTAGTTTTGTATTTTTAATTTTCTATCCCACAACAGTTGTTAAGTAAATGCTTACTTTTGAAGGGCATGTCTTGCAGCATATTTCTTTTCAGCATCATGTTGAAGTCTGCAGTGTTCCAAATAAGCTGAACTATTGATAATTTCTTCCATGCGATCTTAACAAAACAAAGATAACAAAAGTTTTAATAAATCTGAAATATATTTTTTTGAGTATTGAAACTGTTATCCTTGTCTTCATTGTTATGATTTAGCCAATGTACCCACTGGCCTTTTTTAAGTGATTGTAATTTGAAACCATTATGTGATAATTAAGAGCTTTAATGGCACTTTAAACTTGATCCATTACTCAACCCCTGACTGATAGATGGTTCTCATTCTGTTAACCATGGCCAGGTGGTATAAGTGTTAAAACTTGTAATATATTTTAAGTTTATATTGCCTTTTGTGGAATTGAAAGAGGGTTTCAATTCCACCTTGAGATAATTCTTACTTAGAACTGAAGAAACTGAACACATTTATTTGTTGTGATATAGGGTCTGGAAGGTACATCAGCCAAAGCATTGTGAAGATAACAATGAATACGAGAATAATAGTCTAAAAACTCAAAACACAGTTAATCAAGCCTCATCTGAAAAATTCTGAAAAACAATTTCAAAGAACTGATGATTATTAAATTTTAATTCTAGAATTTTTAAAGTTTGATTTCTTTTTTCTAACTAGGCTTCAAGATTGAGTAAATAGCATTTCTAGTTATATGAATTGCTTGAGAATACTACTTCAGTGTAAAAACTCAAAAAATTGTATGTTTTCTATACTTTCAGAAAAAAATTGTTTGTTAAGGAAGGTACTGTATCATAATCAAGATTGTTTAATCCACATTCAAACTAATATACTAGAGGAAATGTCTAAATCTGTAGATTCCCTCCTGCTTTTGGTTAAATTATGCAACTAGTGTTATTCATACATGTTGATGTAAGAAAGAGATTTAGTAAAAAAAAAGATTATTCTCAAGTTTAAATTACTTTAAAGGTTGATATGCCCTTAGCTCAATTTGAATTCACCATCTTAATATTTTCCTTTAATTTCTAAAGCAAAAAGATAGCCATATCTTTGAGTTGGACAAAAACCAACTTACCTAAAACTTCCTTACGTCGAAGATTAGCAATTTCTTCGTATTTTACCACATAGTACTGATCTTCTGCATTTCTAGACAAAGAAAATAAGAAAAATAAGGAATGAATAATTAATGAAGACAGAATCAAAAATTATTTCAATATTTCTCACAAAATATATAAGGTTTAACAAAATATGGTTTACGGTTTGTACTGTTTTTGTTTTTGTGCTGAAGTGAACTACAAGCCATAACTACAGGAACTGATATGACTATAGTGAAGCAGAGAGTTATGTATATTTCCAAAACTTTTTAAAGAATTGAAGACAGCCCTTTTCAGGGTGATAGTAGCCACATGGTACAGTGGGTAAGTGCTTAAACTTGGAATTGTATTATGCAAGTTCAAATCCAAATTGTTAAATTATGTTTATATTCAAGCAAATAACCAAGAGAAAAGTGTCGCTAGTGTTATTCAAAGAATGCAAATTAGTCAAATTTTGGTTTTGTGCTTAATCAAATAGAATTAGTTGAATTTTGATGATTTTCAAGAAAAATCGTTTTATACCAATATTTATTTTCATACTGAAATTTTAAATATTTTTATACCTGAATAATCATAAATTTTTTCAATTTTTAGAAGATAGCTAGATTATTTATATAATTTTGTGTATTTTGACAATTTTCCTAATCTTTATTGTTATTATTACATATTGAACCTGGAAGCCTTCCTGAAAGTGTCAGACTATCAGGAAAAGAAATCTGTATATTCATAACATTAAAGATGAGGATAATTGTTTAAATACTCTGAATCATACTAAGAATGTTATAATATTTAAAAAAAAAAAAAAAAAGGAAAATGCCCAAATTTCCTTAAAGGAAAAATTTGCATTTCAAAAACTGGCTTCTCTACTCCAAAATTTAAACAAGATATTTTTTCATCCTAGGTAAACAGAGAAAACACAAGCTTTGATTAGAAGAAGTCAAAGTGGTTATAATGAAATAGATAATTATTATTAGGAAGAATTGTGAAATAATTTACATTTACGGAATGCAGAGAGAAAGAGAAAGAAACTAAAATTATCTATACCGTTCTTTTTCAATAGCTTCCATCAATTCCTCCTGTTTCCTGGCATTAACATTTGTTTCCATTAAATTATCAAGCAACTTGGAAGCACCATCTTCAACTTAAAAAACAAATAAGAAAAATAAATACTTAGTATTAATAACAAACAATAAAAAAATATTTTTTAAAGTAAATAGACAACTCTACTTTTTCCAAAAATATCTAATACATGAAAATAGATTCTATAAGGATTCAAGGTTTGCACTTGTTTATACTAAGATACATTTCAGTAATTTTCAATAATACTCAAATGAGATATACCAATGCAATGATTTTCTGTTAAATCATTCTAATCACATTTTATGATAAGATTTTCCTAGTTTAACTTCATGGTGAAAATTCAGAAAGAAAAAAATACTTACTTGCTTTAAGACTAAGTACAAGGTTTTGACGGTTGAGTTCCTTTTTGCTTGTTAAGTCTTGTAATTCTTGGTTTAGTTTCATTTGGTCCTAAATTTATTAAGACATTAATTCATTAATGACGTGAACATTGTTTATGATATTGTAGTTTTAAGAAAATGATGAAATCAATGAAAACAAAAAGCAATTGAATTGAATACACACAGCTATTTTTGACAGATTTTGGATATCCTGCAATGGTACTTTCTGATAATTTTATCATTATAAAATTGTTTAGAAACAACTTTTTTAGTTCTAGCAGATAAGAATAATGAATTCCTTTTAAAATCTAATTAGTCTAATACATCCACTCAACCAAAAACTGAAAATTTGTGGCTTATAACCAGTCTCTGATCTACCCTCTTCTAGCACATATTTATACACTAGAATTTAAGGAATTGAACCAAATATAAACTCAACTTGGTCACACCTGATTGTCTGATATTTACCAGGTGACCACTTTCAAATTTGCATAAACTCAGAAAGTTATTTGATTTACAAAATTAAAAGTATAAACATTGGATTGAGGTATACAATTGATACGGCAATTAAAACATACAATAAATACAGTGATTGGAATACAGAAAAAAAAAAACGGTGATTAATAAAGTAAGTACTTACGTCTGCCATGACAGACACTAAATGATCCTTTTCTCGATTGGCAATTGCAGCTAATTTTGCATGTTCTTTTTCATCTTCTTCAAACTGTTGATTTAAGAGCATTCTTTCTTGACGTTTCTTTTCCTAAATAACAATGTTTCAACAAGATTGAATTAATCCTAGCTTCACCAATTAAATATCATAGAGTTAAAAGGATTAACCCCTTAAAAGTTAATCAGATAGATAGTCATACTAATAGAAATATTTGTTTTTGGATTCTTAATAATTTAGAATCAGTTCTGGTTGGAAGTTCCCATAGCGCAGTGAATAAGAAGTGCCTGGATTTCAGAAGCATAATCCAATCCATTTTTATGTTCATATTCTGGTTAATACTCTTATAAATTCTCAGAAGAAACTAGTATTATTTAGACATGTTGTATAAAGAAAGATGTTTATTATAAATTCTCAGCATTAAATGATCAAAAAGGTTGATATACCATTAGACCAAACTAGCTCATTCATTAACTTCAAAAAGTTATGGTTTCTCATTTTTTAGATTTTCAATTATAAGCTTACCTTTCTACTCCAAAACATTTCTAAGCTTTTACATTTTTCATTAAAATCTAACGTTTTCCTCTCAACATAGATTTCCTTTTTATATCCCGAAATCCTTCTGATAAGGTATAATGAATTCTAAAAGTACTAATCGGACTATTTTCCTCATCTAAAATATTCTCTCTCTCATGTTTCGAAGGGTAATTTGGTCGAAACATTGTGAGAGAGAGAATATTATAGATGAGGAAACTAGTCCGTTCAGTACTTTTGGAAAAGATTTCTTTTTTTTATTCTTTACATTAAAATGACCCACAAATCAACATTCATGAACAAAAAGTCAAAATTAAAATAAAAAATTTATTTTATGGAATGTCTTTGAAAAAGAAAGACAAAAAAATCAACAATTTTAATCTTTAAAATACATAATTGATATGTTTAACAATATAATTCAGATATTAATTAGAATTATAGAGAACTCAAAAATTATCCCTCACCTGTAAAT
Organism: Xipholeptos notoides; assembly: GCA_036873565.1. Lineage (NCBI taxonomy): Eukaryota > Metazoa > Mollusca > Cephalopoda > Idiosepiidae > Xipholeptos > Xipholeptos notoides. The sequence goes on along the minus strand of JAYKTE010150818.1, from coordinate 5,664 downwards.
CTGTATATTTCTCAATGTTTTGCTAAAAATGTTGAAAATAAGAGATTATTAGACAAAATATCATCCCAATTTGTAAACAATCTTTCAAATAAATTCTTAAAATAATTCTACAACTTTAAGCGGATTGAAATAAAACAAATGATTAAAAATATGGATTTCATAGCACAGAATTTAAAGCTAACATTTGATCTTTTTATTTTATTTTATAAAATTTTGATTGAGTCACTTCACCAAAGTAAAACATTAGCTCAATATTGATAAATGAAATAATAAGAATCAATAACACAAACACTTTTACGACAAAATATTTTATTAAATAAACCTTATAAAATGTTAAAAAATAGTACATCTATTAGTAATTATGTTACTTCTTTACATAAAACCTTTTAAAAGTCTCTAAATCTTTTTATTTGTTATTTAGGCTGTTAACAGTTCAAAAGAAAAACAAATTGTTTGATTAAAAGTTTATTAAATGCTACTCACCATAATTTTAACATCTTCTGCCAATACTTTTAGTGAATTATTACTGAATGTTGATGAGAGTATAGACTTTGCATCAGAAGTTTCAAGGACTTGGAGAACAAACTGTGTAGATGGCAAGTATTCTTGTCCATTTTCTGTTGAGGAAAAATAAAAACATAATTGTCTGAATTCATGAGATGTGTGTTTATAACTTTTCCAATTTTCAATCAAATTTTTCCTAAATTTCACAAGTATGCTGATCATATTCCTGAGGAGGTTCCTGCCGCATGGGGAAGGTCCAGGATTCCATTCGATGACATTATTTTTCAGAACTTTATATGATAATACTATAAGTTATAATATTAAGTTATTTCAATTGACATATCCATCTGTTTTAGTTTATTAAAAACAAATGGTGTACAGGCAATGTCGGGTATGTCTTCTAGTTCCAAATATAAATTAAATTATTTTGAAATTTTTTTTAGAGAGATAGAGAAAGAGAGGTAAAAAGAAAGATACATACATATATGGTCAAAATATCATACTGGGAGTTTTATAACAAAATTATTAAAATGACCATAAAGGCCAAGTTTAACAAAGAAATATAATACCTTCAAAAGCTTAATAATATAAGTTCAAATGATAAATGTATTTTTAGAATCTTAAATGTACAAATTACAAGTTAATTAAAATAGTGTTTAAATTTTACCTTCACACAGGAACCTCATGATGCTTTCTGTACCTTTTGCACATATGTCTAGAAAAACAGAAAATTATAATCACAGAGCATTAAATAATCATTTATCAAAAGAAATTATTGCTAGGAGGATTTTTAAAAGTCTTTATCTATTTTTGTTAAATTACAAGAAACTATAATTAATCATTATTTGCTATTATTAAAATCAAATCATATAATGTTCAATAGTCTAAATTTGATTCCAAAACCTTTGTTAAATTCTAATTGACAAAAAATATTGTTAAATTTTAAATGAGTAGTTTAGACATCAAAACAAACGTTAAGTTCAAATTCTAGGAGGAAATACCAATTTGTTTTACAGAAGTTGTTTGATGGATTTTACAAACAAGCTAAATAAAACCACTAAAAATTGTAGAACAAATGAATACACATATATATTGTCTGTTCACTGACAGCCTGAAGCTTTTGTTTATTAATTCTGTTATTTTGGTCTTTATTTTCAGCAAGTTCATTCCAAATGTAGTATCATTTATACCTATTATCTTTTAAATGGAGTTTTATCTTCACAGGTGATGCACAATTTTTATTTGAATTTCGATCAGAATTTGATGGTAGATATATCATAATCATCTCAAATGAAAAATGACAGGCAAGCTTTGAGAAAATAGAAGTTGAATTGGTATGCAAACACACTCTTCAATTTAGAAGTGAAAGAAAGGCTGGGATTTGTATCATGTAAAGAATGCCTTGTTTATCAATAGCATCAGTTATAACAATATTTACTCAGTTTAACAGGTTTTCTGTCCATGATAGCCACTAGGCTGTAGGTTTTCTCTTTCAAAGCTTCCTCTCTCCTAGACACACTTTTTACCAAGACACATGATTGAAATCTGCATAAGTTTTGGAATTAGATTTTTCTTTCGCCTAAACAAGTTGCTCATCAGAATTAATGAGCCCCACTTTCTCAGAACATCCAAAAGTAAATGGAATGGTTTGATTAAGACTAGAACTTGTATTTCTTAAAGTTTAATCAATAACCTACCACAATTGCATCTCGATGACTTTAATTAAACCAAATATTGTTTAGTCAATAATTCTAGATAGTTCACTTCATTGTTGCTTTCTTTTAAGAAAGGATTTGAACTTGATATCCATTTTTTGGTTCATCAATCAGGTCCATAGAATGTTATTTAGCAATGAAAATTACTTAAGATGAGCCAATTTTAATATATTTCTTCATCTAATTTTGATGCTGTAAAATATTAGCATTGAGGATTTGAGAAATTGAGTTAATTGGAAATTTCTTGAAAAATTTTAAAGTTTTTGGCAGTTCGGGTATAGTTGCTTTGCTAGAACCTGATCTCAGCAACATTCCTTTTATATGTTTAATATGAATATTACTTCACTAATATTTTCAGTATCTTTTAGATACTCACTATTATCCATGTTTTAACATAGATTAAAATAAAAATAGTTTTACTAGATCTTTAAATCCTCAAGTTAAAATAGTTTCATCTGCAAATTAACTTCAGCATTTCTTTTTTGTAAATTTAAATTATCACAATAAGTGGATAGAAATTTAGTTTAGACTTATTCTTTTATAAATATTGTTTTGAGACATTTTAAGCTATTGAGTTTTATATGATTTTCAATCATTTCAAAAGGGTTACAAATTAAAAGTCTTTTTATTCTACATAACAATAAAGTGGATATCTTGGGAACTCACCTGGAGGAGGATAAATCATGGCTTCTGAATCAACTTTTAAATTCTCCAAAGTACGTACACGCCACATCCCTTTTGGAAGATGTTTAATTTGATTGTGAGAAATATCTAATATTCTGAGAGATGGAAGATCACAAATTGTAACTGGCAATTCTTTCAATTTATTTCCTGAATTAGAAAATTAGATATGAAGTCAAAATCTATGCTTCATCAATTACTACATTTATTATGTTGAAAAGTTATGCATCATAACTTATGAAATTCCAAATAGTTAGATTAAGAGATCTTGATATGAAAATCCCTTTAAAGATGATCCTTTTTGAGAAATTGTCAATAAGAAATTAAGTGAAATGTTCATAGTAAGGGCTGTTGCTGAAAATAACATGTTGATTATTACTTTTCACTTAACTCATCAATGGAAAGAGAAATTAATGGTGCACAGTGAATTTTTAATAGAATTACACTTGTTCTCTTTTGATAACTATTATTTACTGACAACAACAAGAGTTATTTGAAAAATTTAATTATATCAAAACATAATTCTATCTGAGTCACACTTTCTCAAAGAATATTAAAATAATACATAACAAGTAACTTTTAACTTTTTATACTGATTTTTAACTTACTAAGTTATAAAGTAAGTCATTAGTTTTGTTAATCCTAGGTTTATTCAAATCTAAAGAGATAGCATCTATCAAGATTCAAACTTTGAATCTAATGACTTCTATAAAGAATGCAGTTATAAATAGTTTATCGTAAGACAGCAAACAAGAACATTTTTCAACAAACTTGCCGTTAAATAACCTTCAAGTCATGATAGGCTAATTAACAAAGAAACCAAACTTGAACTTATATTTTTAACAATTCATTTAAAAAAAATGTCTACAAAATATCTGTTTATAAATTTGGTCAACAAAAAATGTTTATGAAGATTTGATATGTGATTGAACAAAGAAACCCAAATCCACCTTTAAACTTTTGTTCAAACAATTTATAAGAAAAATGTTGTCTAGAAATTAAATCATTTGTCCAAATATGGTGCTTATTTATTTGCATTATTTTGACTGTTTAGAATATTTTCCTCATCTTTATTGTTTAATGTGCAACATTTTGTCTAATGAGTTCTCTCGTCTCGTTTAAGTGTTTCTTACTGAATTAAAAACCTTTGTAAACTTGTGTGGTGCCACAAGCTGTGTGCGCCACTACCAGTCACTAGGAGCTAGATAATATTATAATTATAGTAATATTGAGACCGGGCAATTCCAAGTTACATTTTTTATTGCTGGATTTGACTCATAAAATGATTGCTAACAAGTAAAGAAATAATTGGGTTCAAATTAAAGTCATGTTGTTGTTTTAAGAAAAATTGGGTTTAATCCTTGTTATGAAGAAAAAGGTTGATATCAGGTTACTATTGTTTAAAAATTAGAATGAAGTTGAAAAATTTTATGTCTGTCACTAAGGCTTGACCATGACCCGAAAGTAAGGTTGAGTTAAGCCAGAGAGAATCATGAGAAAAACCTTTTTCTTGGAAAACTTATGAATATTAATTAAGGGAGTGGTCAAGCAGCCCTAAAAAAGCTTTTTGGAAGTTATGAATATTGAATTAACCAATCACTGAAATTAATAGAACTATGTATAGGATTCAGTTGGTTATTTTGTGGGGTTGAAATCTACCCATACCACCCATTTACCACCATCTAAGGAGCAGCAGCACCAAAAATTAAGAGTCCTGGAAAAAGTTTTGATCTGCTAAAGGACCTCACGGTCCACGAATTAGGAAACACCCAGCGCCAGGGTGAATGCAAGATGTCCCTGGAATTATATGTTGAACAAGTGTTCTTTATGAAGGCACGCTGTTGTATTAAGGGACCATTATGCAGCCCTTGGTTGAGAAAGCGCACAGACACCAACACATAAACGTCGAAAGACCATTATAGAAGGAAGGGAAGAAAAAGCAAAGAGGAAGAGAAAGAAGAGGAATTATACCCTTAATAGGACAGGGAGAATGGATAAACTCTTGTACCCTTGTTTGCCTTAGTAAGTAATAAAAGAAATTTCGCAAAGGACTGCTAGAATTGTTGGAACAGGAAGGGAGAAAAAAAAGAAACTATTTTTTTTTGTGATTCAACCTCTACATTTCTTTGTCTAACACCTCATCAAACTCATTTGTTCTTTCTGTGACTGAATTATCTTTTCTCTTTTATAATATAATATATTTAACCTTACCACACCTAATTGACTTTCTTTATTTATCGATGAGATAAATTAACAGAATTTCTTTCAGCGAATTACCTGACTTTGTGACATATCAACCTCAGTGGAAACAACAACAAGTGACCAACTCACTCACTCAATTAATAAAAGAATTGACAAAAGAACCAAATGTTGTACAATCACATGTAGTTTATATCCCTTAAGTCACTGAGTATTCAGTTTATACAGTTCTAAATAATTAAGTTGCAGGTTCAATTTTGACCATGAACAAAATGAATACTTGTACTGGAATAGGTCTAGGTTTACTTAAAGGAGAACTAAGTACATTTTCAAATCAAAAAAAGTTTTAATTATTTTGATATGAATGCTCCCAAATATGAGAAGAAAGTTCCTGAGTTCAATACATGAAGAAGACAGGAAAGCACAACAGCCAAAAGTATTGTATACATATTAGTGATGGGACGATTCTTTGGAATCAGAATCGTAAGAATCGTGTATTTTTGGGGGAATCGGAATCGCATCGTTAAATAAATACCTTAGATTTACGATTCTTTCATTACGATTC
>JAYKTE010150707.1:0-13044 GCA_036873565.1 Xipholeptos notoides | reverse complement strand
TTAGACTTAATATTGATTTTTTCTGAAGGTCCAAAGCTGGCTGAATTCAACCCAGAGAAATCCATTGATAAGTGGATTTAAAATGGCAGGAGAAGGATTGCTGGGTAGCCAAGACAGTGTAACTGACCAGCTAACATTGTGTAACTGACCAGCTAACATTGGTCCTAAGCCATAACAAGGGTCTGTCCAAGATTTAAAAACAGTGCTATTTCCTTCACTCCAAAGCATGCTTGATTGTTGCTACTGAATGATATTGATATTTGATTCTCTATCCTTCCAGATGAGGACAGTGAATAGTCTTTTTTTACTTCTACCGTGGAACTGGTTTTGAACGATGTAATCATGATCAGATACACTAGCGGCCATTGTAATGGTCAGAGGATTTGATTTTGATTTCAGATATGGTGGTTTTATGTCTGTAATTCTCTGGCAAAGACCTTTTAAATCTAGATTTTGAATTTTGGGCATTGAACTTCCCTTATAACAATGAGTCAATAGTAAAGAATATAGATGCTGAAAAACAGATAAGCCTATTCCGTGAAAAGAAGTTGTTGCATTTGTAATGCAAAGATTGTGATCAATGTTGTCAACTACAGGGGGGTAAGAAGAGTTACCGAACATCAGAGTAGAATACTTACACTGAACCCCATACCATGTTTAACAACAGTAAATTGCATGATTGTACCCTCGTACCGTTTGCAATTTAATTGTATGTAAATATAAGACAACAGTTTCATAGTTGTCATTTTGAAACAAATTTCTGTCATGCTCATGAACAGTTTAGATCTAGGCTGAGTTTCAACATGTGTGCCAATTATCATTTCATTGCATTTCTTTGTCTTAACAGTTTTCCTTCTTATTTTTTCTTTAAAAAGATTTTTTTTTTAATTTCTGTTCCTCGTGGTTGAAGGGTACTTGCATGGAAACAAGAACAAATAGAAAGGAAAATTGTTAAGAATTCTCTTTTAATATATATAAGTAATTTGTAAGTTTTGACCTAAAAATAAATTTAATTGACCAGGAGGAGGCATTTGTACTGATGTATTATAATTCCAAAGTTGAAATTAAAATCAGAATGTTACTTAGTAAAATGAAATCGACTTATTTCTTTCTCTTGCTTTTAATTAGATCTTACTGTTTCATTATAACTTCCTCCGTGCTTCTTCCCCCATCCCATCAATCAATAAAAATAACATTGAGTAGTTGTTTGATTGTTTCACTGAAAGCTTAAAAAAGGATTTAAGTGCAAATAATTCTGAATTATTAAAAAAAATAATAAAAAATTTTTTTAAATAGAGTCATCAATCTATTTTACCAGGTATTTGAGAAAAATAGTCACATTTAAATGTTTTTAATTCATGTTTAATTAATTAAAAGCAGGAAATAAAATGAATGCTTCTCAGTGCTCTTCAGCACTCACCTCTCAACCTCATGCTACTAAGGAAAAAAAGTTGAACTTCTTAATTATTTTTTTTTTCAAGAGCAATTTTTACTTTTTCAGTGTTTGTACATTAATGCAGATTTTAGAATATTAATAAGCTCACTGGGTGGTCCTCATGGTATAATTGTTTCCTGACACACATGATGAAATCATTACATTAAGTTCAATTCTGGTTGAACTATTAAGAGTATTTACAGGCTTCGCCTATTAGAAATTTACATAATGGAAAAGTATCTACTTATTTTTAAAAATCTTGAGATTTTATGTTAATCAGAATAAATCTTAAGAGACAGGGTGTTCAGAAGATCCTTGTATACCTTTCAGTGTCTAGTTTACTTAATTAGTGCTGCAGCAAAATGGTGCAACATTACATACAGCGTACATTTTGGCCCATTTTTTTTAATGAATTATTTTGGCTAAATGAATACTCTCCAAAAGAATTTGTTGGACTAGATCTCCTAAGCATTTTAGACATTTGTCTGTAGGGAACGGCAAAGCAAAAGGGTTATTGAAACAAACCACAAACTTTACAAGACCGATGTGACAACATTCAACAACAAGTTCAAGCTATCATGCAAGAGGAGATTCATCATGTATTCAAAAACTTAAAGCAACAAATTGATCGTTGTATTCATGAACTGTGCAGTCATTTTCAACAACTGTTGTAACCGATTCCTGCTTTTTCTTATATTAAGAGACAGTTACTATTATTCACAATAGATTGACTATTCAAGACATTCGGTTAATTTTTTAACACAGGATATGGTTCTTATTTTGAAATTATAGATATGCACAGTAACTTTTTAAACATACTGTACAGTACACATTTAGATAGGCTTATATTTCCTGAAAAGAAAAAATATATAATTGGAAAAGGAAAACATCATTTGGAAAAATTGAGAAAAATCAGAAAAATTTTGTATTTAATGGTTAATTTCTTTGTCAACATTGAGTGATTCACAAATCACATGTCTGTCAAAAAGTGGTTATCTTTACTGAACAAGCAAAGCACATTACTGATATGCAGCATGAGACCGTTTATAGAGGTTGGTATGATTTTGACTAAACAAACGTTGCATCCCCATGTCAGGTCTCTATTAATTGCTGAAGAAAGCTGTCTTAGCAATGTTCCATTATCAAGTTATTAATTGCAAATCTAGAGAAATAGCTTAGGACAAAAGAATATAACCTTTCCAATTTGTATTGATTCAAAGTGAATACAAAAGAACAAGCAAAGATTGAACTCTGTGTAACATCATCAGTAATTCTTCAACTGATATTAAGAATTACATTGTAAAATATTAATAGGTTCAAGTTTGCTTTGCACATATTTGTTTTAAAACTAAATTTGTTAGCAGAAATTTGTTTGGAAATAGCTGTAAAAGGAATATAAATTTGTTCTTAAGTAAAATTCTTGTAAAAATCTTTCAATTGTTTTTTTAGGACAATTGAATACAAGTGAACAAGAATATGTATAAACAAGTGAGAAAAAATAAGGGAGAGAGAGAGGGGCAGCAATTCTGATAGATAGAAGAATGGTCCCCAGTACTGTGCTGTCTGGGATTGTAAGCTCACTTACTTATAGAACCTTTCAAATTATGGTACCATAAATAAAAAGCAGAGAAAATAATCTTATAAAAAAGAAATGAAAAAATGTTGTTTGTTTACTTCTTCCACTTCATTGTTGAAATCTGATGGATGAATGTATGTTGGAATCAATTATAAGATGAGAAGGACTAGAAGAAAGTATTGGTATATAGGTACACCAGGATATTATTTACTGTTGAATTCTTTATCTATTATCTGTTTTTATTATTATTTCATACTGACCTTCCTACAAACAGCTATAAAGTATTTCTATAAAAATGTCTTCACTATTACCACAGTGTCCAGTAAACTAACCAATGAGCTTTTAAAATAAAGTAATGAAGAGCTCTTTAGTCCATTTAATCTTGATATTTACTTGAAAAGTCATATATAGGAAAAGTTATGACCCATTATGTTGACACAGGCAAGCTAATGCTGGGAACATCTGCAAGTCATAAAAAATAGATAACTTGCTTGGTAAACAGATTAATGGATCAACTTGGTAAAAAAATACATAGAAAGTAATGTTTCTCTTTAAATTGGGTTAAATTGTTTCATAAGGGGTTTGGTTTAAAAATGAATTGCCAATTCATTTTATTTTTGGGATCAATAGATTGGGAAAAAGGTTTACTTTGCTAAATAACAAGTTTCCATTTGACTTAAATGAACAAAAAAAGTCAGCCAAAACTCATTTGTCTGAAAGACCACTTTCACCCCAAACTTAGAAAGGCAGAGTCAGAGATCTTTTATCATCAAATAAACAAAATATCAACAATCAAATTAAAGCTAATAGAACCAAACTTCTTTGAGTATTGTTCAACCATGAACTAAAAATAGAAAAAATATATTTAATTATGGAAATTTTTCTTTCTTTTTCAAATAAATCAATTTTGTTTTTTTGATGATTTTTTAAAAACCAAGTAATAATACTATAATAATAATAATAAATAAAAAAGAATTATATATATTTATATAAAAATATTATCTGAAGAAGGGAGAAGAGTCATGGACTGCAAGGAATCCAGCGGAGATACTGGGGTGCCAGAGGAGACTTATTGTCACTCTGCCTTCAGGAAGCACCACTGGCTATTGGCAAAGTGTGAAGACTGCTAATGGTGTGTGTGCAAAGTGGACGCAAAGGGGTGAAAACCCAAAATGATGTTGCCCCATACAGTCTTTGACTGGAATGGCGCTGAGCCTGCTGGAGCTCAGAAGACTTGTTGTTACTTTGACTACAGTAAAAACCACTGGTTACTCGGTGCACAAGCAAATGGTGATTGGTTTGAGATCCCAAAATAATATTGCCAGAGGAGACTTATTGTCACTTGACATTCAGGAAACCATACCAGACATTTGTGGAGTCCCTTGCAAGAGAAACTAATAATTGCTTACCATTTCTAGATATTTTACTAATTAATAATAAATCTTATATAATAAAGTAGTAGCGTTTGTGTGTGTGTACTCTTCTACAGCCCAAATCAGTGGACCAATCATGACCGAACTTGGCAAGATGGTGGCCTCCAACCAAGGATGGTGCATACCAATTTTCAAGGTCAAGTTAAAAGGTCATCAAGGTTACAGCCTATCAAAGACAGCCTATTTATGTATACTCTCCTACAGCCCAAACCACTGGACCGATCATGACCAAATCTGGCATTATAATGGTCCCCACTTAGGGATGATGCACAAAATTTTTCAAGGTCAGGGTCGAAGGTCAATGATCAAGCCTATTTATGTATACTCTCTTTTTGCCTCCTCAATTTGAAGTTATTTTTTTAAATTGACGTGAACACTAGAATATTTCAATTAAAAGTCAAATATGAACAGGTAAAATTATAGAGGAATAAAAGGTGAATCTAATGGGGTGTAAGTTGTTTAAACAGTTACATTAAATTTAGCTTAAATTTGCAGTTTTTGAAAAAAATACAAGTGCAGACTTTCCTTTCTTTTTGCCGGCACGGTATATACACACACAGAGGCAGATATATAATTTTGATTCATCATAATTGATTAGAGATATCAGTCAGAATGTATATATGTATGTTTAAAAATATAAATTACATTCAGACAATGTGAAAAATATACCTAAAAGGAAAACAACAACAATAGGAATAATCTTATATTATTTAAAAAAAGCCAATGCTTAAAAGTTTCGGTTAGTGAAAACCATCCTAATAACGTGCAATAACAGTTTCTGCATCTAAGAGTTTACTTTTTTTTTTCTTTCTTTATTTTAAGTGTCAGCTTTTTAAAAATAATATAATATTATTCCTATTGTTGTTGTTTTCATTTTATGTATATTTTATGTATATTTTATGTATATATATATATATATATATATAATACATAAAATATATTTTTGCAATCTGTCTAGAGGCCTGTTTTGACATTTAGTTTACTAGTCAAGATATGAAGAATAAAAGATGAGACTTACAATCCATCCGGAAGCAGTAACAAATTAATTTCACCTGTCACTCAGTCAAAACAATTTTATTACTGTTTTTTTATGTGATTATTCTTCATTTATTTGCTATGTAAATATACTCTATACTTTAGTGTATGATTTCTGGAAGGAAATCTCAATTCTACCCTCCTTGATGAGTAAGTTAAAATGTAAATACACACACACACACGTGTGTCTATACAAATATATTTATTTAAAACAAAATTTTGTTCAAGTTGTTTGAAAGAAAAAAAAAAGAAAAATTTCATATCCACAAATATTTATTTCATCCTACTATATATGTGTTCATATAAATATAAATTTACATTGTACTTACTGTTACATATGTCTTACTTGATTGTGGTGACCTTTTATCTATTAGTCCTGTTTTTATAATGTCAGAAGTATTATTTGGAAAAGTAGAAGTTGAATATAAAAATATAATTATAATCTGATTTGAAAGTTTATAAAACTAAACTTTAAACATTTATTCATAATCGATTGACATACCTACCCATTAATAAAATGGTCTCGATAAATAGCATCTCAAGGGGTTTTTCGCAGGCTTTTATAGACTCAGAGACCACGATTGCACAGTCAAATCTGGACCCACCAGGCCATTTTGGTCGACTGTGTTCCGCGATATGAAACTCGCAGTTTTGCCATTAACCCCGCGTTTTCCGGGTATTTCTCATTCTTTGCATACTCGATTTGGTTTTAACAAGGTTTTTTAACGAAATTCGACCAAACTTCAGATCTAGGTTTTCGATGCGACAATTTTTTGCATGACGTTAGTACTTTGAAAAAAATCAGTGTTTTGAACCCCCTTTTTTAGTGTCTCTTTTTACCCCATTTTTTGCATCTGTGAGTTGTGTTCAATCAATTTGGTTGAAATTTCACACACAGACGCTCAGCGTGGTCTACATTAATTGTCAAAAAAAGATTTTTTGAAAACATGAATTTTAAGCAGATTTGGCGCATTGACATTAAGTCAGGGCTCATATTGCAAAAAATATCCCATTTTTCAATTGATTGGCAATAAGTTTTCTCAGTTAAGATCACACGCTACCCCTAATTATTCGAAAACAATCTCAATCAATTTCTGAGATTTTGGTCGAGGCGTGGAACGGCAAAACGCATTTTCTGATTTAGCCAATATTTCTGCTCTTTTTGAGCATTTTTTATGTTTTCCACCTTTTCCCCATATTCGGCATTTGCTTTTAATTAATATCAATCAAATTTCAGATATATGTTCCGTACACGACCCTGTTGCCCGTTACGGTGAAAGTTCATTAAATATGAAATTCATTAGATGTTTTTCATGGTGTCTTATTTTCCAGTGTTTTTCATTTTCGAGCACTTTCGACCAATTTTTGTGAAAAAAATTTTTTTTTTTTTATAATTATTTGAGGGTTCAATTTGCAATTGTTTTATCTTGTAAACTCGACAAGTGTCTTGTTCTTTTTCCACTTCATCAATCAATCAAAAATTTTATGTGTAAATATCTTATGTGGTTTCAAATAATTGGGCATCAAAATTTTCTACAATAACTTTATTTAAATGCGATGTTTAGACGTGGACATTAAGTGGGGCTTTAGTTTCCTATTGTTTTCATACAGTAAATTGACCACACTTTTTTATCACTTTTCTTTACAAATAAGACAAAAATAAAGTTAGCCTGAAAAAAAAAAAAAAAAATTTTTTTTTCTATTGAGTGAATTTATCTGAAATTTCACGTATAGAAAATTTGTATAGTTACAAATAATATGCCATCATTATTTTTACGAATACCTCAAATCATGAACAAAATTTAAACATGGACATTAAGTTGGGGTTCAGTTTTCTATTGTATGATTATAGTAAACTGATCCCCCACTTTGTGACCACATTTTTGTACAAATTAGACAAAAATAATGTTTGTCTAAAACCATTTTTTTTACATATTTTCATTGGAAATTGGGCACTGACTTAATGTCCATTGGATTTCTCTCCTGATTCCCTTTTTTTATGAATTTCAAAAAAGGTATTTTTGTACATAACTTATTTGCAGAGATGGCAATTGTTCTTATGTTTATCATTGCCGTTTTTTTTATCTCTTCTCTCTTTCTTTGGACAGAGATAGAGTGAGAAAGATAGAGAGAAAGAATGTTTCAGACAGCAGTAGCATCTCTTATTTGATTTTATTAAAAATTTTTGGTAAAATTTTACATGTAGACCATTTTTACTGATACTATCTATATAATAACTACTAATATAATGAAACCCAGTTTTAAATATTAACCATGTAGTGAACTAGATTTTGCAAAAAAAAGCTAGAAGAGCACTTTATAATCAGGCATTGCCTATAGATAACCGGCAATGTATAAGAATAAAAGGGTTGGTGTATTGTATAACACATCAACAAATCAATCATTTTTTTCTTTTAAATTAAAATCTATGCTTTTTATTTTCTCAAGTAATTCCCAAACTAAGCTCTAGCAAATAAAGTACAAGAAAAAAAACTTGAGAGCATATCAACTTCAAGTTTAAAACCGGTACATAACAAATTTTTAGCAGGTGCAGCCCAACAAGGGGTGGTAGAGTATGACTACATCTATTTCAGCCTCTTGAGATTTCCCCTATTTTTTTTTCTTCTTCTCAATCCATGTATCAAATTACAAGTTTGTTGTCTGCAAAGATACTTTGTTAGCAACAGAAATTTATTCATTTAAAGAGTTAATAAAGAATGAGGTGCGATAGCAAAGTTTGTTTTACTTTTGAGTATGACTATGAAAACAAAATAACTAGATTAACTTTGTCCCAGAGACAAAAAAATATTTGCTGATTTTTTCAGGTCAACAACAGAAGGCAATAGAGGAAGTCCCCACATCACAGTTATTAAGTGATTTGTCTTAAGAATTCTAATACACAATTTCAAACCTTAGTTTTTCCATTACATCCAATTTTATGATTCCCCTTTTTGCTCCCAGTTTAGTAGTGTAACTACTATTCTTCTAAAAACCAAGAGATAAAAAAAAAAGAGGGTCCCCAAAAATGGTTCTTGGCAATAAATGAGTGAAAAGGTTAAAATGATATGAAACAAAGTAAAAAAAAAACAACCATTAAATTTGTAATGTATCTTCGAGATATTTCTTACCAATGCTCTTATAGTGTTGTAGTATAGCAGTTGATAATTTCAAATGCCATCAAGTTTTATTCAGGAATTGTCTTATTCCATCCTGCCAGAAATGAATCAGTGATTTGCTAATAACAGATGTTATTGAAACCTTAACATAGAGTAAATACTATTGTTAAGATTTTATCATTCCAAAATTTGAGAAGATTCAGTGTACCTGTAGCTTAGTTGTGCACTTTGACAATCTCATCATTCACAATCAACTTCTTAATGTGTACATAGCATGCCCAAATGGATTTCTGGTGCATTTTAGTTGTTCAAATGTGCCTTTGATCCACAATAAAATCAGGTAAAGGAAAGAAAATTATTAAATTTTTAAATCTATCCCACATTTTTGGTGCACTACCCTGTATATGCTATGGAGCCTTTATCTACAGATTGAATACCAAGATTCTATTTTAAGCTCAACTTCCAGACTCCAAACCAAGCTTGGGCTTTCAGAAATTTCTAAAATTGCTAAGATTGTCCTTGTAAAAGTCAAAGCATTTTTCAAATGAAAAATAAAATCAGGAAACTAAATTTTAATCTACAATAAGATACATCTGCTAGGTACAGATTATCATTAAAGAGCCAAATTTTGTTAAAAGAATTTTGATAAATAATCTATCTTATAGTTATATAGAATTTACCTTGTGTGTCTGTCTGCTTAGGGAATGGTCTCTACCAAACTACTTTGCCAATGTTTGGTGTAGAGACTTGAAATTTGACATAGGGGGGTTTTGAACCTGTGAAAAAAATTTTATTTGGTTTTGAGATGGATAAATAGTTGCTTAACTGTCAAACTTAAAGAAAATTGATCATGCCCCTAGCATCGACTGTGTGGACGTTGTGTTGGCCATTGAAGTGTCAATATAATTGCAGTTTACTAAAATCATTTTTGGCTTTCAAAAATTTATGGCACTTTTCTTACAAAGGAAGAAAATCTAGGAATTACAAAAAACGCAGAGCACAATGAGCACCAAAGGAGCACCAAAGCAACCCCTTTAGCAAGGCAGAGCAATGCTTTTAGTTTCTTATTAAGAAGAACAAAAATTTTTAGATATCCTAATAAAATTTCCAATGGAGTGGATAGGTGAAGAGTGGCATGAGTGATTGGGTAACGCTCAATGTAGTGTAAGGAAAATATGAAGTTTGCATCAAAACATTTGAATTCTTTGGGATAGTCTGGTTAAAAGAAAAAAGTAGAAAAATTAAATGTAATAGGAAAAGAATAAAAATAAAAGAGGAAAAAATGGTGGGCAAGAAGAACAAAAAGAAAGAAAAAAACAAAAAAAGAGGAAAAGTAATGAAAAAGAAAAAAGATAAAAAAAAGTACTAAAAGAGAAGAAAGATAAAGAAAAAAGAAAAAAAAGAAAAAGAAAAAAAAAGAAAAAGTGTAAACAAAAAACCCAAACCAACAAAGAAAAAAGAAAACGAAGAAAATAAAAAGAGGAGAAAGAAGGCATAGAAGAATTGTTTGTAAAGTAGATGAAAAGTTATTTAAAGGCAGGAGGGAAGGGAAAAAATCTGGCTGACAAAAGGAATTTCACAATCATGGATCAGATATAAAAAAAAATAAGAAAAGAAAGGTAGGAAGGAAGGAAGGAAGGCAAAAAAAAAAAAAAATTTTTTTTCATGGTTTTATAACTTGTATCTACTTGAAGACCAAAGGAATCTGTCCATAGATATGAACTAAAAATGAAAAGAACCTTAAGTGTATGTGTAGATAGTAAAGCTGCATGTTTTATAAGATAAGGGTGATTATGTCATGACATCATAAAAATAGTAGCAAACAAAAGATACTAATAAAAAAAAAATATTCTAGAAATTCTAAATGTGAACATAGCATGCCCGAATGGATGTCTGATGCATTTCAGCTGTTCCGCAATAAAATCAGTTGAAAAGAAAGAAAGAGAAAAAGTTATTGAATTTTTAAATCTGTCCCACACTTTTGTGCACCACCCTGTATATGCTATGGAGCCCTTATCTAAAGATTGAATGCCAAGATTCTGTGTTGAATTCAACTTCCAAATTCAAAACCAATCTTGAGCTTTCAGAAATTTCTAGAATTGTTAAGATTGTCCTTGTAAAAGTCAAAGCATTTGTTCTAACTAAAGATAAAATCAGGAAACTAGGGTGTTTGATAGCTGAGGCCAATTCATTTGACTTATTAGAATTATAGAAAGCTAGAAGAAGTGACAAAACAATTAGGAAACATTGCAAAAAAAGGAGAAAAGATGAGGAAGCATAATGAATCAAGAATTGAAGCACCTTTAGCAATAATTATCAATTTTATTTTCAACATGCTTCTACTCCTTCTTTAAGTTAACAAACAAATAAATAGAAAAAGGAACGAATAGCTTTGTATGTATAGGTGCTTTTCATTGTACATATTACCATTACTATTCTTGCTGGCTCTGGAATAGAGCAATCCCTGCACTCACTGACAAACAAAAGACATGGAACCATCCAGAGAGAAAGAGAATGAGGGGGCACTTAAGAAATGAAAAGGCCTCCAAAATGCTAGAAGATTCTCTTTGTCTTAAAATTTGATGGCGGTGAAAGAACTTCACATGAAATGGTCCAGAAATAGGAAAAAAAATGGAAATCAATAAGATAGTAGTAGAGAATTAGAAAGAAAAATGGAACGTAGATAGAGAAGAAAGAAGAAAAAAGTGAAAAAAAAAAAAGAGAGAGAAGGAAAAGATGAAGAGAAAGAAATTAAGATGGAAAAACAAGAAAAATTTTATTAAGAGAAACAAATAGAGGGTTAGGCTAAGAGTTTCTTTTTTGTCTCATGAAATATCTTTGGGGTCATTTAATGGCAGAAACATTTCTCTGAGAAATGAAAAGGTTCATGCATTTAACAGGGGTATTTATCCAAAAGTTAATACATAAGGCAAAGTGTAAAGTGAACTTGGCAATTTAAATTATGAACATCATCATATCTATAAGTAAATCTCATCAAAGGCAGAACAAAACAGAAAGAGAAAGGGATAGATAAATAAAAAGTAAGAGGATAAGTATTGGCATAGACAGATAGATAGAAAAATATATGAATTGACAGACAGACAGACAGATATATGGGTAGACACGCATAGAAAGATAGACAAATAGATCAACAGATTGAATGAAAAATACTCAAAATAAAGAATACTTTTTACCAAATTTACCAAATCCTGTAAATTTCTTATGAGTTCGAAATTTTGAAATTGCAAAATAAAACATTTGACACTGCACTGCTATGATACCAGGCACAACCATTCATCCATTCATTATGTAAAAGTTTTAATGTAAGAACAAAATAAGGATAGATATAAAGAAAAAACAGAATAAAATGCGAAGGGCAAAAAAGATAGAAACAAAGACTAATGTTGCAAGAATAAAAGAAAATAGGCAAACAAACAATCAGAATACATTAAGAGAATTTCTCAATATTTCTTAAGCATTCTAAGATTTCATCTGACAATCAATAGTAACTTTTTTCTTATTTCTTTTCAAATCAATGAAGGCAAAAAAATATTTCTGAGCAAAAAAAAAATTTTTTTTTTTCATTGATTCACATTCTTTGAACCACTTAGGATCAGCTTTTAAAATTTTTGTTTTATTTGAACAGTAAAGATGTATGATCAATCTCACCAGGTCTTCATCACGGTTAAAACTTTAGCTCATTGAGAATACATTCCAGTCGGAATGATTGATAATGAAGTGATAATGAAATATACAAAAAGTACCAAGTTATAACTCTAAAATATAACCCCAAAATGTGTTGTTAACATTAAATTGGTATGTTTGTAGTTAATAGGCTACTGTGTAGTTAGTGAGATGGAATTTATGATTAATAAAAATAGGAAAATTGATAGAACAAGGAATTTGTAAGATTTATACGGGTCGGTAGATAGGTGTTAATAAGCTGACATAATGTTACAGCTCTCATTTGCGATGATTTCTACCAAGATTTTTTAATAACTTTTAGGTTATATGTATAACAAACCTAAAGTTTGTAATACCAGAGAAAAACCATGCAAAAAGGCTGCATTTTTGTTCTTTTTATCTACTTTTTTTCCCTGATAGACCATAACTTATAAGGACAGTTGACAGCAAGAAACAATTCAAGTACAGCGTTTTTAATACTAGTTATGCAAACTTCTTCTGAACAACACCCAGAGGAACCTACTTAGAAATACTCATTCCATTTTAGATAGTAGTAAAGATACATTGTATATTGCATCATAATAAAAATCATTCTCTTAATACTTATGAATACTTTTAGTCAAACTCATTAAGTTGTACCTCTGGCTTTATTCTGACCCTGTAATATTACACCTAAACTGTGTCCATCGCTTTATTGCAGATTACAAAAATATCAATATTTCAGTAAATCTAAGTTATAAAAAGCTGAAAATTACACCATCAAAG
>JAYKTE010150596.1:0-13045 GCA_036873565.1 Xipholeptos notoides | reverse complement strand
CATTCACTTTCAGCTGTCTCGGGCAGATGAGGCTCGTTAACTCCGGAGAGTAACCCATCTAGGTGAAGGTTAACACTGATTACAAAAGCCCAGGGATGAGCACATAAAAATGGCATTGTGCCGACCAAGTAAATATAATATTTATCATACGTGAGCGAACACACATTCAAATGTTTACATAAACAACACATAGACAATGATATATTGATATATGTATATTCATTTGTTTTGGTGTCAATGTCACTTGGTAAATGGCAGTTAGTTTTTTTTCTCACCGTACTAAAGTGACATCGACATAGAAGATATTTCTTAATACAAATTTAGTTTTAGTATGTTTGGAGATTGATAGTTTTCCATACAAAGCACCGGCCACTATTAGAGTAACTATTCTGTTAATGACCTGCATTGAAACTAACATTACTAATGCTAAGTAGGGAGAAGTTTATTTGGCCAAGTGGATAGGCAGTCGGAATTCAAAATCGTAGTACGCGAGTTCAAATCCCAATCGTTCCGTTAGCGTTTATATTTCGACTAATACTCTTGGGAAAAGTAGGAATTAGGTTAAAGTTTAAATATTGCATATTGTGTTATACAAAAAAAATCTAAGTGTCTATAAAAACTGACGTTTACCAAAAAAGTATTGTTCTCGGTATCAGATGATCTAAGATGGTTGATATGCCGTGACACACAAACAAAACAAACAAACAAACTAATGCTATGTATGATACTTTGTTTGTTTGTTCTATTTTGCATCATATCAAAAATTTACGTCATTTAATGCCAAGAACAATCATTTTTGGTAAAGGATATTTTTTGTTAACAATTAATAACAAATTATGCACTAGTTAACCCACATATGAAGGACAGGGGGGTTCCATACCTTTTCCAATGATATAGTCCAAATATGAACATAAACGGAATAACCGGGATTCGAAGTCAAGTACTACAATTCCGAAGTCCGACTGCTTATCCACTAGCCCAAGTCGACTTTCCCACTTATGATACTACTAATAATAATACTATTACTACTACAACTACTACGAACAATGATAATAACCAGCGGCTGACCACAGAGGGAAAATATATGAAACAGAAAAGATTAGTAAATACTAAGAGCAGGCCAACGAATTAAATAAGATATTGGACATTAAAACTACAATAAAACCAATTATTATAGGAGCCCTAACAACCTTCCCAAAAGACCTGGACTGCAAGAAATGGACCAAAAAATTGAAAATAAACCCTTAAAGACTACTGCACTCATGAAGACTGCTGACACTATCAGGAAAGAATTTAACCATGAAAAGAATACAGCAAAATGAAAAGAGAAACGAAAAAAAATCAAGTAGAGTAATCAAGTTTAATCCTTTCAACTTAGCAAAATCAGAGACGTTTTATTAAAGGACCATCGAGGAACGAAATATCGACTGTGTTGTTTTTTCCCTAGTTCAACAGGGCTGATATATCGGCCCTTCAAGGTTCAAAGGATTAAACAATATTTTACATATTCTTACAGTGTACTATTGAAACTATTGTTCAAAAGTTTCATGACTGCAGAACCCAAAACAACTTTATAATTTTGTTGTGTAAGGAGTTGGAATTCTATACAATGGTTATTCTGACCTATGAAACAAATTCAATTTGGTTTTAAGTCGGTAAAGCAATTGCTAAGCGTCAAACCCAACTCCTTAACAAGACTGGACGCATATTATTAGTATATTATAAAGGCAGGCGAAAACAGGAGGATGCTTTAAAGTCATGGAATTAAACAATGCAATATGTGCTTATGCTTAAGATTTGACTTTTTTCAAACGGTCTCCAGGAAATACTGGTCAAGTCGTGTAAGTGGTATGATGATTATAATAAAGCAAAGCACGAAAAGCCGATGTTCATCAGAATTAATTCTTATCGGAATGTAGATAAAAGCGGGGAATACAATTTTAAAAAAATAAACAAAATAATGATATACTAGCAGAACCTGTAGACATCCCACATTAGTTGAAATATCAAAAAGAAAATTTGATATTTATGAATTTAAAAAAACCCCAATAAATAGTTGAAAACTGCAAATTAATAGCTTAGAAGTATTTGTTTTCATCATAATCAAAACAAAACTAACTACCTCTACTCAACATGACTCTTTTTTTTAATTATAAAATAAAATAGAAAATTTGAAACCGTAAACTGATTTTGTTTTTTGTTTTTCGAAACAAAATGGTTTTAATGATTTTCAAAAGTTAAAGAGCTAAAGTTAAAGGTTTGTAAGGGCATTGCTTTTAATATAAGTATGACACACAAAAAAGAACGGGCAC
The DNA here is from genome assembly GCA_036873565.1 of Xipholeptos notoides. NCBI lineage: Eukaryota > Metazoa > Mollusca > Cephalopoda > Idiosepiidae > Xipholeptos > Xipholeptos notoides. The sequence goes on along the minus strand of JAYKTE010150596.1, from coordinate 10,733 downwards.
ACACGCTATCATATTAATACACACATGCATCAATACTTTTTTCAGGTGGCCCTGTTTTTTTACTTTTTTTTAGAAGCCAAATTTCATATATCATTATCGTTGTCCTCGTTATTATTATTATTATTGTTATTAATATAGTCCATAGCAAATGATGTCAGGATTTCCATGTTAACCATTACTTTTGTTGAAAATTAGAAATTGGATGCTTTGTGGTCTCTGTTGTCTCCTGCTTCTTTCTATTCAATGACAGATCGGTTCTATCTTGCCCTAGGTATTTTGCCATTCTATCCAAATTGCCACGTTGAACATATTCTTTATTTCCAATTTGCTAGCATATAATCTGTCCAAGTAAAAAAATAATAATAATAAAATGAATTGCAATGCATTCCAATATCCCTATTTTATTTAAAACCAGGAATCTATACCGCAACTCGATTCTTAGGTAACACTATATTATCAAGCGTCTACTAGAGGCTGTGGATCTAAATTTCAGATGGATACTTGGTCGTATTATATTAGTCTTATTATCGTTTTTTTTTTTTATTATTGTTAAATTAACCCTTTGGACCCTGACTTAGCAAAATTACAAACTAGCCAATCAGAGCCCTAATCCTCTTCAAAGTAGGCCACTTGTCCTTGCACACACTTAGCCAACCGATCGTTCCACTTCAGGAAATATATGTGGAAGTTTTCTTTTAGAATAGTGTTCATCTCCGTCGTTGCGTTATGCATTATCTCTTCTCTACTATTATAACAGAATTCTTTCAGTGGTGCCTGCGATTTTGGAATTTTAGAAATTTTTCCGCTTTAACCAAGCTTTTGACAAAATTTGATGCTGTATCGCAGGTCAACACGATCAGCCATCATGGAGAACTGTTAATCCGAGGAACACGTTGTGCAGCAACGTCTCTATTTTGCACGGGGAAAATAAAGGTCGGATACTTTATAGACTGTATAGTATTTGGCATATTGTGTGTATATTTTATAAAAATATTTGGGATATATTTTCCATAAAGTTGATGCTAATTAGATTCATTGCCTTGCTTGGATTCGTCTATCAATCCGTGTGTCGAAGTCCTACAGGGTTTTTAGGGTTTCATTTCCTTGCATAGCCTAAGGCTTTTGCATGTATCACTTAGTTAGGTATTCGAGCCTAAATTTTTAAAAAAGCCCCTGTGAATAATTTCATTATTGTGGTTGTTTGAATTCTCAGATCAGTCATAAACGACACCCCCACGCTGTTCGTGACCGGTAGTTCTCACTAGAATCAGAATGACAAGTTCCTTGTGATAACACAACAGCATCTGGTCTATCATTATGAGATCTGAAACTAATCACCAGGCGCTTGCACACCCAGTAACATATGTTTATCTTTATAACTGAAGTCAGTTTGACAACAAGACTCATGTGATTTCAGACAGGTTCCATGCCATTCCAGTCGGAGACTGTATGGTGCAACATCACATAGGGGTTTACCCGTCTGCGTCTACTCCGCACACCTGCCATTAACAGAGTCTTCCAACTCTGCTAACGCTCGGTGGTGATTCCTGGAGCCAAAGTGACACTCAATTTTATCTGGCCCTTCAGTATATCTGGATATATGCAAACCCTTCTTGTAGTTCAGTTCATATTCATATATATATATATATAATTAATACTTTTTTCTTATTTCTGTGTGAATTAATATATAATAGGCATTGATTCCAATATCCCGCATTCATCCCCTAAGCTCCTTTGTAATTGTTCTTAATGCTTATTTTTTTCTCCTTTCTCTTCCTGTCTGGTTTTAGTTTCCGGGGTGCAATATTTTACTTATTATCTCCGCTGTCCTTATAAGTTCATTGGTCCGTAAAATGTTCATTTTGCCGTAGTTCTCAATGTCATGTATTCTTCCAAATATGTCTTTGGAGGTTGTTCCCAATGCTCCAACACTGATTGGTGTTACTATTGTATTCATCTTCCATGTTTTCGTTCGTTCCTTGGCGAACTCCCGGTATTTATTATTAGTAGTAGTAATAGTATTAATATTAGCATTAGTATTATTAAAGATCTTGCATAAATCCCTCTAAACATTAGCACCCTGTTAGTGGCTAGTAGCTTTCACTTGAGTCAGGGTAACAGTATTTTGACCTTTTTTCCTCTGGCTTTCCATCTACTGTATTCGGTCATCACACCTACTTTTAGCTGTGTCATGTATGTATGTATCTATATATATATATATATATATATATATAGTCCCTACTTTTCTGGTTATATCAACTATTTATAGACTTTACAATGCTATTGTTCATAATCTTATCCTGCAATCCTAAAGTTAGAGTGACTTATTCAGGTCATTTAGGATTCTTTCTAGATTTCCATTTTGTTCCATTTGCAAATGGTATTATTCTAGCTTTCATGTATTTTAGAATTATGTGAGATGACTCCTCTTACTATATGTACTAATTTATTGCGGACTGTTTTTCCCCATCTTTTATTGTTTAATCACCTGATGAAGGCCAAAGGATAACTTGGCTGAAATTTTGTGAAACAACAACTATTGAAAATGAAGTCAACATTTCCGCTATAAATTAATACATATATATAGTCCTTGTGTTTAGACTTCGACCGACTCGTAGCATTCACTGATATATTGATTCATTTAGGATTTAGTATGTGGTCAGGCCGTACTGAAAAGTCCTCTACATGACCGGGATCTTTTCTTAGCTTGGATAATCAGTTAAAGCCTTCTTTCTTGGATCGGTTTGTTAATCTGTATGTCAAAGTCACATAGGATTTTGCAAGTTTCCTTTACTGCACAATCTCAGAATTGTTCCTCTACCACATTTTTAATACTTTGCATTTGCCCTTCTAAATAATTCTAAAACTCCTTTATTTTTCTATATTCATTTTGTCAATGTTTGGTGCATCTGCCAGTGTTTGTTATATATTTTGTGTGTTTGTTTGTGTTTTATGTCATATCAACCTCTTCAGGTCATTTTAATGCTGATAACAATAATCTTTGGTAACGTTAGTTTTTGTCCACATGTAGTTTTTTGAATAACACAATATACGCTAATTAACCAATAGCTGGAGGTAATGTGGGGATTCATTCCTTTCTAAAGGGTATTAGTCCACATGTAACGCAAACGGAACGACTAGAATTCGAACTCACGTACTACGATTCTGAAGGCTGACTGCCTATCCACTAGCCCAATTCGACTTCCCCGTTTGATCGATATACTTACCCACTTCGCCAAAGAGCAAGTATCTTAGAATTCCCTGACATGTCGAAGTTCTCTATTACCTGCAAGATGATTTATTCAAGTTCCTCTAGGTGAGGCAAAAACCTTCCTACTAACAGGCAGACAACCCGATAATGATGTGTGTAAATCGTTCTTCATGTCCGCATAACCCTTACTGTGTTTTCTTGGCTTCTGTAAAATTTTGCTTTCATATGGTACATACGATCAACAGAATCTGGTACGTCAGTTTGCTCTGATTACATTTCTCTTTTAAGGTTTCTTTTCCTGAGCCATTCCTACGTGTTCGCATTTGCAAATAAAATTATCCTTATACAAGGTATTATTAAAGATCTCACACTAATTACTAAGCACTTGAACACAAAGCAACGAATGGTTTTCACTCGAGTCGGAATGAAAAAAAAATGGTTCCTTGTAATCTATTAGAAAAAAACAGTTGGCTATCTACTCCAATAGTGAGCGAAAGGCGGGCCACAATTTTTGTTACTTTTGTGAGTATTTTATGTCCCATTCCTCTTCCACATCATATTGTATATATAATTTATCAATCATCATCACCGGGGATATTTTAAGTAGAAACAGTTCGTATAGCAAATATGGTATTTTGGTTGTATGTCTGTTACAAGGATGCATGGAAGTTTGTATGATGCAAATGAGTGAATGGGTCATGATGCGTCTAGTTGTAATGTAATGGGGTTCGATAACGGAAAAAGGAGTGGGTGTCGGCAAAATAGTCCGGTTATCGTTGAGCGCTTTGGCCACCTCGGCATTTTAGATCATACAATGTTTTGCAGAGAGAAACGTAGACGCCGACAACAATAACAACCAGCAGCAGTCCGGCCTGTATCCGAACAACAAGTGTCAGAACCTCATTGTATAAACAAAAGAAAGAGAGAGAGAAATAACACCACGCAATATATATATATATTTGCTTTTGGATAGATAGACAATTATGGATATAGATATAGATTGAGATCGAAATATATGAAGTGATTTATAATGGAAACCTATCCCAAGAGTAGATTTAAGATTTAAATGACGTAAAATACAGAACAACATCCTCAAATACAATGTTAAGAAAATTGCGTTGATCTTTTTTATTTATTTAGAACTCATTATCAGTGGATATCAGAACTTCTGACAAGGATCAGCCTGCAAACTTTACTCTCTAAGAATTGTGTCTTCATCGATTCAGCAAATTGGACATTGGATGAATTTCGACATACCAAAATCGCTTTTCCCTATGAAGTACTTAGTTAGTCGGTCTTCAGAGTCAATGTTAATCGTTAACATCATTCAATATATTGACAAATACAAAATGGGTAAAACTGAATATAAGCGTATTTTTATTTAGGTTTACGTTCGTGATTATTTGGGGTTCTTAATGAGTCAATAAAATTGTCTCCATGAATAGAAGATATTGAATTACATACAGTCTTGAAGTAAGATTGGAATGAGATTATCAGGAATAGTGTTCTCAATTTAATGCAAATAAATCCGACAGAATCTGTTTTTGTACGTTTGTGGTTTTCAGTGTATTTTTTAGTATGTGTTTCTTTGGATTTTTTTTGTTTTTTTTACTATGTTTGTATGTTTTTATTTGTATGCTTATTTTTATTATTGTTATTATGTATGTGAGTGTGGTTCTATTATCCCATTCATTTTTACATTAAAAAACACTGAATGAAGAACAGAGATCAGTATGTCATGCAGCATAATCTACACCTAAGATATTACCGTTTATTTGAAACATATGTTTTATTTCAGACAGAATTATATGAGAAAAAATATTGAGTATGTTGTAAAAACATTATCAGTTTATTAGATTTACACACACGTATATATATTCATATATGTCTAAGCTATGCCTTTTTTAGTAGTGCCTTTCTGACATATACATAGGTTAAATTCAGCTGACAACTTTATTATACAAAAATCAAATTATCTGGAAGTAAGCAAATAAAAAATATATATTAAATGATAAAACACGATAACGTTTATGTTAGTAAAATGAACAGAGTTCCTATTTGGGGAGGTCTACTTTGGGCAGTTGATAGACAGTCTAATTTCAGAATGGTAGTACACTAAAATCCCAATCGTTCCGTTTGCATTCATACTTGGACTTATACCTTTTGGAAACTTATGAATACCCACATTCTCATTAGGTTTGTGTTAAATAGTTTATATTGCGTTGTTTAAAAAACTAAATGTGGACAAAAAATAACTTTTACCATAAATGATGGTCCTCGCCATTAAATGACTGAATAGTTTGATATGCCTTAATGAACAAACCGTTCATTATTGTTCATTCTTATGAACAAACCGTTCATATTCGAGAGAATATTATTATCGTAAATATATTTAAAACGTTAGATTTATCCCTAACACAAACAAAGATGCACACGACATTACACATATGCTAAATTTAACACATCAACAATTCACACAATGATTTTCAAATACATAAGCACACAAATTAACATACACACATGATATGCGTTGTAGGGATCAGAGGGAAATATACAAAGCTTGAAAAATATTTTAAATTAACGGGGATAATTATTATTTCAGCTATGACTTAGCTAATGAAAAGGAAAGCATTTCCCAGATGATGCAGAATTGGTTTCCGAAGTCAGTTAGAAGGCAACCCTGGAGTCTTCTACAGAGCTGTATTAAACTAGAGGAGAATCGCATTACTCTGTGTTGGTTCTATTACCATCACATTCGTTTTCATCTCTCTCAGGTACATGAGACTCACTAACACAGGATAGTAACTCACCTAGGTGTAAGGATAATGCTGATGTGTTGATGGGGCTCTTCAACTCAATGAGAATAACACATCTAGTTGAAAGGCAACACCGAATGCAAAAGCCTGGGTATAAAATAACCATGAAAGACAGGCCTCGTGCCTAACTTGGGTTTATGCTCAACCAAGTTGATATATCCTTTAAAAGAAAAATCTAATATCTGTGCCATTTTTTGTTGCTCTACTGCTAATAAAAATTAATAAGAGACATTTCGTATTAAACCTCCCATGTGTATGAACTGTCTGTTATATATTCAGCTGGGGATTTTTAATTTTTTTCGGTCACGTAAAATCTCAGTTTTCACTTCCCTATTTCCTGTTTTATTTTTCAGCTTTTATCATTTCCTATTTCTTTTTTTTAATAATTTCGACCAAATGTCATTCTCGGAAAAAAATCTGTATCATTTAATTTTTTTTTCTCTAAAATTGTCAAATTTGGCCGGTGTTTGGCTTCAAACCAGTTTCCTCTAACTTCTGGTCCTAAAATCAACACAGTTTTCAATAAATATATTTCGCGAAAAAGTTCGCTGAAAAGAGAGAACCATTTTATAATACACCAGACAGTGAAAACGCATAGTCATTATCTAACGCAATGTATTTTGTGTACTTCAACTCTAGGCTTAAATCAAACACATTAGATCTTTTAAATGTACTTAATTATTATTTCCTGTGAACATTTGATTTATTTCAATCTAATTCCTAACTTCTATATTTAGATACTACTAACAAAAAATGATAATAAAATGTACCTTTACATTTTAATGTAATTAATAATTGATGTTTACGTTTGTTGTTGTATGGGGGGAAATTCCTTTGGTCCAGTAGATAGACGGTCGGACTTCGGAATCGCACTACACGAGTTCGAATCCCAGACGTCCCGTTTGCGTTAAGATGTGGATTAGTATCTTTTGGAAAAGTATGAAACTCCACATTACCTCCAGCTATGGGTTAGATAGTGCATATTGTGTTATCAAAAAGCCTTAAATCTGGACAAAACTAACGTTTACCAAAAGTGATTATTTTCAGCATTAAATGACCTGATAAAGGCTGATATGCTGCAAAATATAAAATAAGTTATCGATTGAGGTTTCAATGATTAAGCGTAGAGAATAAGTAAAAGCAATTTAAAAATATTTAAAGCACTTAGATAGACACAATGTATTTGTATTAGTGAATCAGCAGATCTTGTCGTGCCCAGCAGAAATATTTACTTCCCTCATAATAAAACGGTGTAAATCCTGGCTCCAGACCAATGATTTTACACAAGTCAATCAGTTATTCTGTATGTATGAATTGCGAGTAATTATCAATCAATAATATTTTTTTGAATAGGACATCTTTGTGCAAAACATAAAAGGTTAGACCATCATTAACCCTTAATAACCCATTAAATAGATACATATGGCAATTATCAAAGTTAAGAATCTACAAGCCGATGAAAATAAATAGCGCTAAAACAACCATAATCAGAAAATAAATGTAAATAATTCAGTGATTAATTGTGTAGACGTTGACGTTCATTGTTGAATTCTACTTAACAGTTGAAATTAATTAGCGACGTTAATTAGTAAATCTTTAATTTATGTTGATTATAGAGGCTAATTTATTTGTTAATTTTTGGAAATCCGATTTATAAAAATAAATTTATCTATCAACTCTGATAAATAAATTAGTAATTTATGATAATTAAAATTTTATAATTTTTTTATTTTTGGTCATTTTAGGATTATATAATTTTTGTATTATTTTTGGAAGAATTTAGTTCTGAATGTTTTTGTTGTTTTACAGAACAGAGTTTTACAGTTCAGATATGTGCTGAGAAAGAAAATAAAGTATTTTGATTGCAATAGGCTTTACAAATAGCATGTTTTTTTTAAATTATATAATTTCGTAAAAATAAAACGTTAATTAAGAATAGTAGCGATTAATTAGAAAAATATAATTTCTTGGTCACAAATGTTTCTCTTTTAAAAAGTATCATTACTTTTAGAAGAATTCTCGTACGTGCAAAAATTACTGCAATCAATAATGCAATCTGTTGGCTAATAGGTATAAAATAAACAAAATTATGTACAATATTTCAATGTATTACGCCATATATTTATTCAAAAAATATATTGCACCATTACACCAATGAGGCACGAAATACCCACTGTATTGTCTTTTGCCGTAGAAAACCAGGGCCGATATATCAGCCTTTCAGGGTATAAAAGGTTAATTAGGCGGAAGTTTATATTCGGACTATTATCTGATTATCCGTAGATTAACAATTCAATACGAGCCTAATGAATAAATTACTTTCTTTTCTTCTAAATATAAAACGGTCTCATCTATAAAAACACGTAAAATATATATCTATTGTTGAATGAAAACTTATTCTGGCAAGAGTTTTAGAACTTCTTGTCCGGGTTAGAATGGCAAGAGGTTAACAGACATCAGGCTGGGTCAGGAAAATAGAATCGGGTGTGGAGGAAGCTAGTCCAAATTGAAGAGAAGAAGAGGAATAAGAGGAAGAGGAATATAAAGAAGAAGTGGAAGAAGAAGAAGTGGAAGAAGAATAAGTGGTAGAAGAAGAAGAGGTAGAAGAAGAAGAGGTAGAAGAAGAAGAGGTAGAAGAAGAAGGGTAGAAGAAGAAGAAGGGGTAGAAGAAGAAGAAGGGGTAGAAGAAGAAGGGGTAGAAGAAGAAGAAGGGGTAGAAGAAGAAGAAGAGGAGGAAGAAGAGTAAGAAGAAGAGTAAGAATAAGGGGTAGAAGAAGAAGGGGTAGAAGAAGAAGAGGAGGAAGAAGAAGGGTTAGAAGAAGAAGGGTTAGAAGAAGAGGAAGAAGAAGGGTTAGAAGAAGAGGAAGAAGAAGGGTTAGAAGAAGAGGAAGAAGAAGGGTTAGAAGATGAGGAAGATGAAGGGTTAGAATAAGAGGAAGAAGAAGAAGAAGAAGGGGTAGAATAAGAGGAAGAATAAGAAGGGGTAGAAGAAGAGCAAGGGGTATAAGAAGGATTAGAAGAAGAAGATAAAGGCGTAGAAGAAAGATTAGAAAAAGAAGAATAAGGATAAGAAGAGGAAGAAGAAGAAGAAAAAATCAAATAACATTGCTGATTAGATTTCAAATCATGTTTCGCCCATTTTTGTCGGAAGATAGGAATCGATTTTGGCTGGCTTTCCGCAGTCGATATTTCCATGTACATACACGCGTTGGTCCATTCTGGCATCATAAAAACACATATAAGCACAAGAGACACTTACGTGGACGCCGTACCAGTATATTTCTATTTTCTGCATGTATCCCTTTCACAAAGCACGCATGCACACGCATCTTTCCGAGAAAAAAACAACAACCTAAGAACACTCCCAGACTCATGAGGTACATCCGTGTAAACGTTCAAGAAATTCGGTTAGACATTTTGGAATCCATTGCAAACGAACACACACCCAAACATACATACTTACACATACACAATCGGGTGCGCGCGTGCACAAACATACATGCGCACAGTCAAATACAAAGTTCCATTTATTAATAAGTTTTTATAGATTAGGTTTAGTTTGAATTAAATATATCTTATAAAATTCAAATTTGAACAAATAGCTAAATAGAAATCAATGCTTTTTACTTTTGAATTTTTAGTATATTCTTTTTCATTTCGAAGTTTTTCTCGCTACAAAATAACCGTGGTAAGTTCACTTGGGCCAGCAGATAGGAAGTTGGATTTCAGAATCGTAGTATGGGATTTCGAATGCCAGTTGTTCCATTTGGGTTCATAATTGAACTAAATTCATTGGAAAGTTATAAATCCCCAGATTCCCTCTAGCTATGAGTTCAATCGTGCGTATCGTGTTATTGAAATACCAAGATTTACGTTTACCGAAAAAAAACATATTACGATTACCGAATATGATTGTTCTCTGCATTAAATGATCTAAAAGATTGATATGCCGTAAAACAGACCCAAAACATTAATCAAACCAAATAATTGTGGACGAAAAATGAAATTGAAATTGCCAAACTTATTATACCTTGTCTTATGTCTAAGAGATTTACTACCATGTTGTGCAAGTCGATTTAATCAAATCGCTCGGAAAAAAATATTCATAACAGAATAAACAATCTATTTATTTCAGTGACTAATCGTAAATATCAACAATGACTATTACTTTTACGTTTAATTGAAAATGAAATATTTCGGCATATCAGAAAAATGTAATCATTTCTATTTTCTATGTATTTGTAATAGCATATAATTTTTTATAAAGATTTTTTGAAAAAAAAAAATAAACACACAATATGAATCATTTGTTTGATAGTATTTCGTTGTAACAGAAATATACAGAGACAAAAATAGGCCTGAAACATATGCATATTTAGAGAAAGAGCGTAAAACACCCAGAATAATGATAATATGGACTGAAGTTAATAAGGATTTATTCTAATCTGATTTGTTGTGTCAAAATTAATTGATTTGGAGAAGAGCTGTTTAGGGAACTACATCCAGCCAATTTCATTAAATGATTCCAGAGTTTGATCCAATCTAACATTGCTGCAACTTCGTGATAAGTAATTGGACTGCTTTATATCAGCTTTAAATATTTGCTTTCTTTGTATGCTTATTCTATAATCTTTCTCCTACATAAACTTTTTTTTTTACTTTTTAAACATTTTTGTTATAAATCAAGACATAAAGACACATATTAG
>JAYKTE010150485.1:0-13048 GCA_036873565.1 Xipholeptos notoides | reverse complement strand
TGTTTTTTAATTTTTAGTCGCCAAATGAAAAATTCACTCGCATTGGCGAGTGATTTACTCGCAATGTAGAGCCCTGAGCAAGTACGTTGGAATAATGCAATGTATATGCAAAAAACAGTTGTCATAATTGGTGAATTCCACACTTGCATGTTGTTTCCCAGTGTCATTTGAAAGCGCTTTGAAGTTTCGGGGCTAGCTGACATCCTACTTGAAGCTGGAACAGCGGCACAATGATTACTACCTGGAGTCATGGAAGGCAGTCACTATAATCGAAGTATCAGCTACTTTTATTGAAACACAAAGTTAAGAAAAGGCTAAATTCATTGTCTAAAAATCGAGTGATTTTATAGAGTTTGAAAGCAAACTTATTTATTCAAGAGAGATGCAGTCAATTTCCAACTTTTACATTTTTTAACTATTCTAGATATCTTCCTGTTTATATCTGAGATGCTTGCTGTTCCAGATACACACACTTCAATAGAAAAACATCTTGCTACTGGGAATGTTTTAGTTCAATAACAAACCCTGTACTCCTTAATAGGATGGCTATGGACCAGACAATTGAACAGGCCATGAATAGAAATAGCAAAACCAGAGGTGGACAGATTGAATTCTCAAATAATGGCAATGCTGTTCATCGTTTAATTTTATCTTTCAAGCAACATGCTCAATTCTCAAAAATCTGTACTGAAATGCCTGGAACTGGGAGAAACTTTTTCACATTGCCTTTCAGGGTTCCCATCCAGCCTAAGTAACATTGATGGTTCTTTGCAGCATACCAACAAAGCTGCTTTATTTCATTATTTTTTTGTAAAGTTTCTTGATATTATAATTAACAATATTCCCAAAAGTGCAGCACTGATTTTAGATGGAATGGCAATAATATAACAGCTTGCAGACTATGTTCCATCAAGGTATAAATATCAAGTATATAAATACTTAGCTCACCAAGAGCTAAGTATTTATATTTTTAGATATGTAATTAAGCTTGCTTCTTCTTATATATCAAGAGTCAACTTTATCTGTGATAAGTACAATCCATGGAGTATTAAAGACTTTCAAAGAAGATGCTGTTTGATTACACCATACCACTTGTTATAGGCTTTTAATGAAAAACAGAAAACTCCAGTACATTTTTGAAAATTTCTCATGTCTGATGACAATAAAGAATCTCTTATTTTATTTATGTTGATGCATTGGAAGAAATTTGCAGCAGAAGAATTTGATGGAAAACTGTATTTGCTTCATTTAGCCCAGGATGTTTCATACGCTATCCCCCCAATGACACACAGAAACTTTGCCAGAATTAGTAATTGACCCTGAAGAAGCAGATGACCTTTTGCTTCATGCAAAATACACATTAATTATTTTCCCTTCCATCATCATTAAGAATCCAGATACAAGGTGCCTTAAATAAGTTTCCAGACTATTTTTGTATGTGCACTTTTATTGATGGTATACACATGACTTGTCCCCTTCAAAAGTAATCTCCTCCAGCTGCAATGTATGTGTACCGTTCCAACAACTTATGGAAGTCCTCTTGTTTAAGCATATCAATGACCCGTGTCCCAGCATCTTTCATCTCCCCAATTGTCTCATAACAACAGCCTCTAAGTTTTTCCTTGAGTTTAGAGGATAACCAAAATCACAGGAAGCAATGTCTGGACCAATGGGGGGGAGGTTTTCTTTGATTCCTAAATGATTGTTTATCAATGGGACATCCAGATAGATGCTTGCTCTGCAGCCTGCCATACCCAGGATGATGGTAGTAGTACCAGTTTCTCTCCAATGAAACTAAGTCTAGAAGGATGCCATTTGTAAATGTCATTACTGCAGTGCTTAGACAAACTCAATCAGTTGATTTTCTGTTACACCAGCAGCATCTAATAACGTCCTCGATAGACTTACCCCCTTGAGAGCATAACTCTATAAATACAGGAGGACTAATCTGAGATTAAACATTTTTATAACATTTTCAGCAGTAGGGAACTATTTTATAATTAATTAGGCTTGAACCGTGGAGATAACTCAATTTTTATTGCGCAGATAATTTGCGAAAAATACGATTGCATTAACTCTCTCTTTTTTTTCATCTAATTTATTTGAATGAGATTAAAATTTGATGCAATTGTGACCCATTAATTTTTTTTTTAAATCAATATTTTTTCAAACAAACAAAAATTATTTGCGAAAGAAAAATTACTTTTGTTTTTTTTTTTAACTGTAAACATCTAAACTACGCTATTTAAAATCATTTTTTTTAAATTTTCAAGTAAAAAATATTCTTCAATTGCTTTCAGCAAATAATTTTATTTAAAAAAGATGATTTTCAGAAATATTAAGTAAGTAACAAACATTCGTTTATATCGGCCAATTTGTTTACAAGTTACGAAACAAATTAATAATCCTATTGATCATATTTCTGAATATTTGAAATATTCAAACATGATTTTTACAAATTAATGTTCAGAAATGGATTCTTATTGCTTAATTGAAAAGTGAAGTGATAATGCCCAATCCATGTTGTTACTTAAAGCCAAACAACTTGTGTTGCTCGCTCGCTCGCTCATGGTGGTACTGTCGCGCGCATAACTTGTTCTAAAATACTGCACATGTGTCTCTTATTTTGCTTTGTGCATTTACGCCAAGAAAGCTAGATGCATGTTCTATACACTATTTGATAGGAAATTGAATGAACTTTAATTTAATGTCAGATTTGCCATCCCTATTTTGAATATTTAATTCACTAATTACGAATTGAAATTTTTCAAATGAATTCACACAAATTTCTTTTAATATATTTATGTCAATTCTTATACCATAATAAAGACCATTCTTTGCTTAATTTGGAACTAGTTTTAGTTTTGTTCACTGTTGTATGGCGTAAATGCGCAAGACTGTTACAAAGTATGTATGTCTTTCTTAACATAACGTTTACGCATTCCACGTCAAAATCTTTCCTGCAATTGGTGTCAGTAAAAAATATTGGTAAATTAGAATTTTTTCTCAATAAAACTCCTAAAATAAATATAATTAGAATTTTTATTCTCCAAATAAAAAACAAACACCACTCAAAAGAGGGAGGTTTATTCTTTATAGCTATGTATTTTTTTTTATCTTAAAGCAAATTTAAACTAATGAGATACGAGGTGGTGAAAAATGTGAAAATTCAGTCATTTTAAAGTTTTTAACTAAAATATCTGACTGCTGCTGGTACCTAATACCACTTGTTTTAATGGTTTTCATATGACTGGAAAATTTGTTAATACTTTAGCACCTTGCCAAAATAGTTTATGGTTAGATGCAGAAAGGGCAAATTGCCAGGCTGATATTTCACCTAACTATTGATACTCCTTCTCCAATAAATCATGGATGGAAATGGGAAGATCAAAAACTAGTTGTTCACTGGAACAGCCTTCCAAAAACTCCAACTTAGCAAAGTGTAACTGTAAGAACAGGTGTTGTTTTGGTATTTGTCAAACACCATCTTGTACTGACCTTTACCAGTGAGTAGATTGTTTTAATGTACTTTCAAAAAATAATGAAATGTATCAGTTTAATGAGCTAGAAGATTCTGACTCCTCAGAGGGTGAATGATAGAGATGAACTTGCAGGATTAGAGGACAATCAATTATTTTTGTCAGAACATTAAGATTTATATTGTAGCCAGTGTGTATGTGTGTGACAAAATTACATCAAAAAGTAAATTGCAGTCCAGAATGAGCAAAAGTCATTCAATTACCAGAAATATTTGAAAACAGTTCATCTGTTTATGATTTTTGAAAGGCACAAGGTTTGGAAACCTATATAAATGCTTTTTTTGTTAACAAATTAATGTAAATTGCAATATTTATGGGGATATTTGCAATTTTAGAAATTCATACAATAGAAAGTAACGTTTTTGTTATTACACGAGTCATTTTATTTGCTGAAAATTCCAGATTAAATAAATAAATACATCATATAAGAGCATAGATATATTCGCTTTTTGTTGATGCGCTTAAATATATTTGACATATTAAAAGTTCATTTTACTATAGTAAATCATGAAAATTGACTTTTTCCGTAAATTACACACACTGTATTATTCCCTTTTTCTGAAGCAGTGCACACATGTAGCCTGGGGATCCCTTCAGATTTTAAATCTGCACAAAATATTCATAGAAAAACTTGAAATGTTTTCATATGAATAAATTGTCCACAAGCTCAAAATCTAAGCCTTTATTAGCCTCTGGCCATAGTCTATTTGCTAGACTTTATGGCACCAACCTCCTCTTTATTATATCTACCATCAGGAATTGACATGCTGTTAAACCCAAATAACCTAGCCTTATTATATCTTTATAAAACCACTACTGATAGCTTTTCAATTGGACTCAATCAGAAGACCATATCATGCATCCAAAATGATTATATATGTATTTTTTTTTAAACCTCCAATAATGATTTAAAAAAGAAAAGTTGGATTATAATATTCAAATGATGATCATTCTTGGCATTCTAATCCTTGAGTTATACTACAAAAATTTATAAATCTACTCCAGTGACAATAATTTCCATTGGGTATAAAGATGAAAATGGACTAAAGCTCTTCTTTTTTTTCACAATCCCTTCTTCAATGATCTAAAACATTCCAAAATATTAATATAAACAACACACATCTTTTTTTTTTAATAAATATAATTATATAAATTTTTATACAGTTAAAAAAAAACAACTTTGTTTTAAAATTAATTTTTTTTCCAGAAGGAATGACTGAAACCACAGCACCAGAATTATTACTTGATGGCTATGAGGTATATGAGGATGACAATAATAACACTAGAAACTGCATTGGTAAGCGGTCCTTCTTTATTTGAATATTTTCTTCCGTTAATCTTGTTCCTGCTATTTAGTAATAAATATTTATATCTAGATTTATGAAATAAACTATTAAAAACCAACTAATAGTTTACAAATATGCATTGGATTTCAACTAAACCTAATACATGAATATTGGGGATTCTGTGATTTTTATGGTGCAGAAAGCTTTCACATGCAAACCGTCCCCACCAATCTCTAGCTTTCAAAAGGTAGTATATTTTTAATATGTTAAAATATTTGCTTGAGAATTAATATATTCTTGAAATAATGACATTTTGTTCTTTCAAGAATATATTAATCTTCAACTAAATATTTATTGAAAACTTGAGATTGGAGGCTTACACGAGAAAGCTTCCTTCACCATAAAATCTCGAAACGCCATTTTTGCTTTAAAAAGGATATCATATGAACCTATTGAGTGTAATTTTTTTATTTGATCTATAGTATTTTGTGTCAATTCATCATTTATAGAAAACTAAGAGAACAAAATGCCAAATTATAGTTTAGTACAAATCATGATATGATTTCTCTGTTTAATAAATTTGCTAAAAAGCGATTAATAAGTACAGAATTTTTTAAAACCTTTTGAAAATTAATCGGAACAAATTTTGCTATTTATTAAATTAATATTCTCAACTCTTCTACAGATATTTTCTTATATTTGCTTTTAATTTTATTTTTCAGAAGATGAAGATTTGATCACAGAATCCTTACCTTCCACCAAAAATATTGATTTATCAAGTGTGTCTAGTTCTCCTAAATTATTTGGTGATACTATTGGGTCTTTGGATATGCCAGCAACTTCTGTCATATCTAAGACATCTATTGAAAGTGAAAAACTTGATCAAGTACAAAAATCTGTAATTCAGTCTTGGCTTGAATCAAAAGGAAGAGAAGAAATGAAAGATTTATTAGAACAATTTATTGAAAAAAATGAAATGATTCTTTCAAACAATGAAACTTTATTGATGAAACCAAATTCTAGAAATTCCCGTAGCGAAGAAGGGGATTCAAAAGAGTCCTCTTTCGTATCAGATGAGAAAAAAATAAAGAACATTAAAGCCCAACTAGCTGAGGTATCCAAATCTGTCCCTGAAATGAAGAAACCTTCAAATGAAATATTTCCCGGTATTAATGATGAAGCTTTATTTTCTCTTGCTGCTGGCTCAACAGCAAAAATTACTAAGGTTGCTGAAAAAAGTGATGAGCCTGTAAGTTTTACAGGTCATAATATTGGTGGTACCATTTTGCGACCCAAATCACCCACACGAAACTGCAGACTTCTAAACAAAGATGCAAAGCATTTTACAAGTGCTATTTTAGAATTAAATGTCAAGGATAAAACGGCTGCAAAAGTTCTTAATGTACAAAAGCATGAAAGTATTTGTGCTGTTGGTGCACCGGTTCTATTCTGTTCGAAAAGTGGTGTCTTTGTTTCTAATATTGATATGACTTATTTTTGGTGTAACTTCTGTCCATACAAGACTGAAGTGAAAGCCGAATTAATGCAACATATAATAACACATCGTTTTCATTGTCACCATTGCAATTACCAATCCTTTTCTCGTGCTGATGTAATCCAACATTCATCAGATTCCCACCAAGAATTTCAGGAAACTTCAAATTCTCTAAAGTATTGCACCCTGCTTCCTGATTTCCTGCAAGTCAATATGATACAATCTGACTTAAAGGATGAAAGCAGTGCCAAACACAGTAAGAACCATGATAGTTATTTAGTTTCTGTGGATGAAGATAATTTAAATACGAAAACAACAAAATTTGCTCCCGAAAATGGTAATTCAAGTCAGCCAGTTAGTGATCCTGTTGCAGCATCAACATCAGAGCAGAAAAGCTCTGATACTGACAAGGGAGGCTATAAATTTAGAAAACGAAGACAACGGGACAGTATGGAAATCAGTGATGATAGTGATGATGATAATGATTCTAACACTTCTAAAAAAAAGAAAGCTGATAAATCCAAAAAAGCTGAAGCTGATTCTGATTCTAGCAGTGACTCTGAGCCAATCAAGAACTTGATGGAAATTTATGAGTGCAATTCTTGTGAATTCAAAACAAAGGAGATGCAAAAAGTCCGAGAACATGTATTCAGAATACATCCTGGTGGCAAATTCTATTGTATTGATCGGAGAATCAAACGGAATAAGGCAAAACGTTACATTTTTTTCTGTTGCAAAAATAAATGCCCTTTCCAGTCAACTGATCCAGTCACCTACATTCAGCATGTTGATCGTTGTACACCTCTACCTGTTATGACTGCAAACTCTAAAAAGACTACTAGGCCAACAGGTCTCCAAATGACCGTACAGTTTGGTAAAAAATGCCTACGTAAACTCTCAAAAAATGATGTCAAAAAGGGTTCCAAAAAACCACCCAAGGTTGAAGATGATTATGGTTGTCATTATTGTAAATTTGAAACTGATTCATTGATTGCTGTAAAAAGCCACTTAGCTTCTTCACATTCGAAAAATAGTTTTGTGGTGCGAGATCTAAAAGCAGTTGACAGTTTAATGTCATTTCTCTACCTTTGTAAATTTTGTGCTTGGTATAGCAGAGATTATAGCAAGTTAAAGAACCATATGGATAGGGAACATCGTATCCCAGACAAAAAACTCATGATATCTAGTAACAGTGCTGAAGCCTACAAAATGAGTGCAGATAATGATCAAGGAATAAAAGTGGTTACTGAAAAAGCCATAGAAGATAATGATGATTTGAGTTACCGCTGCTATAGATGTGAATTTTGTACTGCCAATTTAGATAAGATAAAACTTCATCTAACAACAGTTCATCCAAAATGTAACCTTACTGCATTCAGTTGCAAAAATGGTAGTTTACGTACAATGCACTTCTGTCCTCAAGCAGAATGCTTATTCACAAGTCCTCACCGGAATGAAATGGAAAGGCACAAAATTATTAGTCATAATGTAGAAGATATCACAGAAAGTGGAAAAAAATCAAGCGTATGCTATGCCCAAGCTTATAAATGTCTTGCTTGCAACAACACTATAGCAACAGCATTAGAAGATATGAAAATGCATTATTTGCAGATGCATCCAAATGAAAGCATGGTAATCCGTGATTGTGTAGCATTTGATCTACAGAAACCATCACAGCTCTATCTGTGTGATTTTCAAGATTGCATCTACCATGATTTAAACTATAAGAATTTCCTTTTCCATAATGTAGCTCATGAAGGTGGAATTGTCTATGAGTGTGCCAACTGTAATGACTGGGTGAGCAAGTTCAGAGAAGATTACTCTTCTCATACTCACTCACTGCCAGATTTGGAGCATCATTTAATGGAATCCACTGTTGAAATGGATCGTACTGGAAGTATTACCAGGAAAGTGGGAGATGTTGTTATTAAATTTGAAGAGCCCTAAAAATACTTTTCACTCCTTATTACTTTGATTCATTCTGTAATTTGTCTTAGTTTTTTCATTTTCCTTTAATCTTGTAGTTTTTTTTTATAAGCACCTGCCTGGTGTCTATAATAGTAGGATACATCATTAACATATTCAGTTTGTCTTTTTATTTGAAAAACTGTTTTTTTTTTTTTATTAGATATGTTTTAATACTATTCAGAAAAGTTCACAAACTCTATTTTATTTTTCATTGGCATTATATTAAATTTATTACTTGCTTATGGTTATTGAAAAGACATTCCAAAGAAAAGAACATCAAAACGAGACTTGAGAAAATGTATCTACATCATGACTTAAAAACTTTAGAACTTAGATATCCAATTGCTTATATTATCATAGAATTTTTTGTTTCAGTTATGATTCATTAATCACATGAAAAGTAATCCTTATAACTGCAAGTTTATATATCTTCTACCATCTCATCATTGGAGAGATTGTGGAGAAAATGTATATAATATATATGACACACACAAGCACAATTCCATCTAAATGGGATTTGAAAAAAAAATCTATGATCAATTTAAACTTTTTTCTTTTTGTCCAAAAATTGCAGTTGACACCTACATTAAAAACAACTTAATGGTGTCAATATATACTTGTATTTGAGAGTTCTATTTTGTAAGGAAAATATGCATCTGCACTTATTTTCTTTCCTTTTTATACATCATTTGTGTTAGCTGGAAACACAAAAGACTTTGCAGCATTTTTCTAGCATTATTAATTTGTAAATACTCATGATTCAAAACTGTACAAGTTATTTCCATTTTTGTAGCTTATTCTTTTGAGTGTTTGTCGTTCCTGTCATCATGAGCAAAATGTAAATACATAAAATGATTTGATTTTGTATTTCTGTTATTGTTTTATTTGTATCCCTGTTATTGTTTTATTTGTATCCATATATAATTCAATGTCTTTATATATGGAAGTGGGGAGACTAGTTTCTGAATCTTTGCAACAAATTAATCCTTTTTTTTTTTTTTTTTTTTTTTTTAGCAATTGTTCCATAAAGTATTCCAGTATTTTTAAAAATTATTTAAAAATGATTTCATTATTTATGATTTTCATTAATAGTACTACATAAAATACTATTTAAAAATGTGAATACATTTTTATTTTGTCTGATTTCACTATTAATTAGACCCCCCCCCAAAAAAAAAAAAAAAAAGCCAATCCTTACTGATGAAAAAAAAAAGTTATTCTACAGTAAGTTTTAATTTCTTTATTTGAAAATACTTTATAGTTATTAATTTCAAATCTATCTTGATACTTCTCTAAATAACATAGAATAGATTTTTCTGGGTTTTTTCTTTACTTCACTAAATATCACTTTACCTATCCCTCTTGATATTATTTTGATTAAACTCACCAATCGGTTATATTTTTAAACTTGATAGTATAAATCCTATATAATATGAAACTTGAACTCTTATGTATAAAGATCATAGATTTAATTTACTTATATAAATAGGTGTTTAAGCTCTTAAGCCTTTAGTTTTTTCATAAAATTGATTTTTTTTTTCATCGATTTCTTTGATTATATCCAACAAACCAAATTAAATTGAAAAAAAACATTCCTTAATTTGTTTATTTTATTTTTTGACTTAGGTTTTATTGAGTATTTAAAAACTGTTTCTTCAGTGTACCGACATTGTTGATAAAAGAGAGGAGTAAATTCAAGTAAATAAAGAGTTGAAAATGATTAGAACTAGGATTTCAATATCAAATCATTTTAAAGATAGAAATGCTAATTTGTATTCATAAATTCATGATTATTAATTTTAGAATTTCCTTTCTATTATATTGCATTTACTTTAACATTCAAAGAAGAAATGTGATCTAGAAGAAAACCTGCTATAAAAGTGCCTTAAATTACAATTTGATCTTTTGAAACTATAAAGTTATCAAAAATTTGGTGAACCAGCATCACCAAAAAAATTATCGAAATATATAGCTCTTAAGTACTACTTCAGTACTAACTTTAAGTAATTCAACTGATTGATAGTTTTCGATAACATGGTCATCAAATTATTGAACATTCCTGGGTTATATGTCATTTCATTTTAGGTTTTTGGATTTATAGAAGGAAGTATGTATTTGAATTTAGCAGTATTAGCCTTGTTTTTAGGTTTGAAAAACTTAAATACAAATACTTAATATATGAAAAGATTAAATCAAATTGAGTCCAGATTATCAGTTTGCAATTTAGATAAAGTTGATTTAGAAAATCTTTTTCTTTACATCTGATGAACAAAATTTATATTCTTGCTTGTTTGTACTTTTTTCACACAATTTTATTTTGCAATTTGATAAAATAGCAAATTGGTTTTGTTATGAAAATGCTAGTTTCTAAGCTTTTAGATAATTGATAGTCATCTTTTCTTCATGAATTTTAGAAATCCTGCATTAATAAGAATTATATGAATTTAATTTTTAATGGCATTTGATATATCCATTCTTATATAGTTGTTAATCATTCCGTCTCAATGAGGGATCTTAATACTTCTGCACATAAATTGAAATAAGAAATTAAGCTTTTTTTTTATTTTCATATAAAATTTGAATTTATACTTGATTTTGGGAAATTTCATTTCAATCTAATTGCTTTTTTTTTAAAAATAATGATTAAAGTGGAATAATTAATCCTTTTGTTCTATAAATCTAAACAGTATTATGTTATCCATGAGTAAGTTTCCTTTCCTAATTTTCTACCTTTTTGCATCATAATGAAAAATTCATTTTGATAGCATTTGCTTAGTTTCTGTGGATGGTACAAATGTTATCAGCTTCAGAAAAGATATCTTCGATTATTACTTGTGTAGTTATTATTAATGTTATAATTATGATTATTATTCAATTTCTGCATATCTACTCAGAATTAATATTAGTTTTTATATTATTACTAGCAAAGATACTCATGCTCTGCGTGATCAAGAAAAAAAGATGCTTGACCTTTGACCTTGAAAAATTGTGTGCACCATCACTAAGTGGAGGACCATCATAATGCCAGATTTGGTCAGGATCAGTCCAGTGGTTAAGTTGTAGAAAATATATACATAGGCTTGATCTTGAAAAATGGTGTGCACAATCCATAAATGGGAGACTATAATCATGGAAGGTTTGGTCAAGATTGGTTCAGTGGATTGGGCTGTAGAAGAGTATATATTCATAGACTTGACATTTGAACTTGACCTTGAAAAGTTTTGTGTATCATCCCTATGTGGGGTACTATTATAATGCCAGATTTGGTTTGGACTGTAGAAAAGTATACATAAATAGGCAATGACCTTGATGAACTTATACTCTGACTTTGAAAATTGGTGTGCACCATCCCTTGGCTAGAGACCAACCTTACGCCATGTTTTGTCATGATCGGTCCACTGGTTTAGGCTGTACCAGGGAGCATACATAAATATACTTTGACCTTGATAGGCCGTGACTTTGATGACATTTAACCTTGAAAAAATGGTGTGCACCATCCATCGGTTGTAGCCCATCATCATGCCAAGTTTTGTCATGACTAGTTCATTGGTTTGGGCTGCAGTAGAGTTGTACACACGAATGCTATTAATTTATTTATTTATTTATCTCTCTCTCTCTCTCTCTCTCTCTAATAAATATATATATGAGAGAGAAAGATGATTACACAATTTACGTATATCTGCTCAACAAAAACAATCAACTTCAGATGGTTTCTAACTTTAAGTACTAATAGATGTTAAAAATGTTAATGTAATAATGTAGTAAATCTTGCTATGAATATTGTTGAAGAGTATCTAACAAAAAAAGTAAACATATAGCTGCCTAATATAAGTTTCTTGGATAAGTGTTATACACATATATATATATCCATTATTGACAAATACCGCAAGTCACTAGTTGTAAGCATGTAAAAGACTTGCACAAGTGATCTCTTACTTAAATACTGAAATTAATATTAGCTTGCCACATAAGATTTGTAGATTTAATTATTTTCAAATTGAATTAAACTAGTATACATATGTCTTTAAAAAGATAAAGTTGCTTACAATTTTTTATTTGAATTAGAGCTTTACTAACTGGATTAACAATATAAAAATTGTTTCCTTGCATATTTGGTTATTTCTGGACATGTTATACTCTTTTGCACATGGTTACTTTGGTTAAATTTTTGTAAAGATAATAAATTGAAAAAGAGATTATTTATTATCCTCACCTGCTGAATTATCTTCTGTGCCATGTGTTATATATATATTTCAAGCATACCTGCTTAAGATATGGTTTCTATTTTTGATTTATCATAAAAATCAAATGCATGATAGCTATAAAAACAGGAAAAAATTATCAATAACAATAAACATGCGTGATAACATTCACATAACGAGTGAAAACAAAAGTTGTTTATAAGGAACCCATATCATGAACATTTTCTATTATACCAAATAGAAAAAAATGTATTACAACAATTATAAAAATGGAATAAATACAAAAAGCAACCACATTATGGTGAGGATACAGCAAATGTACTATGGCAATAATAGATTTGGAATCTATATACAATCTTGATCTTAACATCAAATGTCTTGCTAGACAGCAAGAAAAAAAATGAAATTAATCAAGTATTTTTGAATAATGATCTGCTGTCAAAATATGATATTTACTTGGTCGAGCACCAACCCAAGTTCAGCACAGGGCCATTTTTTATGTGCTCATCCCTGGGCTTTTGTAATCAGTGTTGCCCTTCACCTAGATGAGTTACTCTC
>JAYKTE010150374.1:0-13049 GCA_036873565.1 Xipholeptos notoides | reverse complement strand
ATTTGTATCTTTAGGTTTCTCACCAATGTCCATACTAAACATAACCACTTTTGGGGTCATGGTAGACATCTTATTGCTGAAGCAATACTTGTAAATACCATCCATATGGGCAGCAAAAGTATATTTTCCATTTGATTCTCGGTCAGCAGTGTGAATTACTTTCCCATCAGGACCATAAATCTAAAACAAAGAAGTAATTAATATATAGTGTCTCAGTATTGCAATATGAACATTTTTGCTATGAGCAAAACTTGAAAGAAGTAAATTGATAGAACTTGATAGAAGAAGTAATTAATATATTGTCTTAGTGTTGCAGTATGACCAAAACATTGGCAGACATTCTGCTATGACCAAAACATTGGCAAACATTCAAACTCAATACAAATCCTCTAAAATTCTAATTGTTTTATATTCATAGATAATTTTTCTTTAAAAAAAATTTAAGCTCTAAAAATCCAAGTAGTAGATTATTTTGAAAGTTAATTTAATTTCTAAGCAGGTATGTCATCAGAACTGAAAGTGAACATTTGTAGAGAGATAACGTCTCTTACAAATGCAAAATCAAATTTTAATATGATAAATCATGCTACCAAATGATTTTGTCACAAAGGTCACAATCTAAAGGATGTAATATTCAAATCTTAGATGTTAAACTTCTATGAATTAGTACTGTATAGTTTTTGTAATCTGAGAAAATAATATTTAAAATGTGTCTCACCATTATGGTCCAGCCTGTGGATACAACAGTTGAAATGTAAACAAATACTTTATCAATTAGATATGCATATTAAATATTTCCAGTAATAAAAAAAGTGCTGATATCAAGATTATTTATTGGTTGGATGAAAGAGGACACTCTGAACAAATCCATTAGATCTTGTAATGTCTAATATTCTCTTTTCAATTAGTGTGAAAGAGAAAGAAAAAAGATTAATTCAGATATTTCTACTTGCTTATCAGATATATGAGAAAAAATAATTAATTCATACCTCTTTTATATGTATTTGGGCAAAAAGTATATTCAATAATGGAAGATCTGTTACTATCTTTCAGTGAATCCAGGCTGATTCATGTTACTTTTAACATTAAAGAGTGAACAAAATTTTAATTGCCAATCAGATAGAACTATTTCTATTCAAAAATCAAGTTTTTAGCTCCATCTCAGATAATTATGAATTTATAATACTTAAATAATAATGGAATCAGTTTTCAATTAAATAAACTAAGAAGCATTCATACAATTATTTTTCAGACTGCTGTCCCCACCTTTGTTATCTTCAAAACACTGTGAAGATAATAACAAGAGTGAGGACAGCAGTCCGAAAAACAGTTGTACAAATTATCAAGCCTCATCCCAAGGATTCCGAAAAACCAAGAAGTATTCACTTTGACAACATAGGCTGAATACTATTTCCTACATTATTCTAGTCAAAACTTATTCGAGTAATATCCTGTTTATGACTCGAATAAAAAACAATCTTATACAAACAATGGAGATCAGTTATATCATGATTTTATTGCTCTTAAAGGAAAATACAGGAGCCTTTATAATTGAGCACAAAAATAAGAAATTTCAAGTGGTTATTAATTTTGCTTTTTAAAAGATTCTATTTCAAAGTTTCAAATGGTTTACTTAACTTTTAAATGATAAATCGACACTTACATTTATACACTAATATCCACAAAAAGACAAGTGACACACACAGAGACAAGTGACACACAAATAATGTCCTCTTTTACCTACATTACAGATGTGACTTATCTCCATAAAAACTTGAATTAACTGCACATTCTTTCAAGAAAATAATTGTCATAAGCAAAATAACAATTCTGAATTCCAAAATTTGTATACAAAGAAAAAGCTCTAAATTCAAAATAGTTTTAGTCGATTTACACTACAATGCTGATTGATGATTGTAGACTATTCATAAAATATGGATTGATCAAAGATTTTAAATAATCAAAATTTATCAAGGAATGTGAAAAATAACCACTTGGAAAGAGAAAGAAAAAAGAATTTCCACAGAAAATACCAAGTCAATATTTTCTTTGGTAAAATAGGAAAAAATCTATTCAAGATACTTAATGCAATTTGTTAAGTATATGTAAATTTGTTATAAATGCAATAAAATCCATAAATAACCCTAAATTATCCACAAAAATAAATAATTGGAAATAGTTTAGGGGAAATATTCACTTAAAAATTATTTTTCAAAATATTATTTGAATTTAGTGATTCTTGTAAAAGCTTGAAAATCTGGAATACAAATTTTTACAAATACTTTTTATTTTATTTTACTGTACATCATGCTGATTTGTGGTACCAAATTTGATGCTGGTTCCAGAAAAAAAAAGTTCCATACAACCATTGTTTGTAAAAAAGCTTATATCTTAAGAAATTTTACTAAAAAAAAATTCAATTAATAAAAAGAAGGTTGTAACCATTGAAAGATGTGTTTACATCAAGCATAAAGATCACAATAAACAGTATTATATATTTTGATATTCGTTATCTTCATTTTTTCTACACTGCATTATGACTAATGTTTTCTAATAATCAGGTAACTCTTTAGATTGATTTGTTTTACAGCTGATCAAGCTTTACGGTCATTTTTATCAAATATCTTTTTGTTCCTCACATTGGTTTGAATTACACAAGTATTATTTAATCCATAGTTGGTGGGAGTATGGGGAGGAGATTTATAACTTTCCCAAATTTGAACGTAATGGAATAAATGGGATTCAAAATTGTGTATTATGATAAGTGAGTACTAATCCCCTATCCCAAGTGAACTTCCCACCTCTCCTTAGAAAAATTGACCAACAAAAAAATATAATTAAAAAAAAAACAAGATTCAAGAGATCAAATTAAAATAATATTAAATTTTGTCCCTTTTCAATGTGGAATATTCATTTTCTTTATTTTGGCCAGTTAATGAGAAAAGTTTTTTTTGTTCACAAATAATTAAATTTGGCTACCAGAGAGAAAGGCTGATCATTTTTTTTTTTTTTTATAGTAAATCTGCTAATAGTCTGGGTTTACAGCATTCAAAAAAACTTTCTAAACATAATTTATATTTATAATTATATGCAAGTAAAACCTAAAATGTCATCACTTTTTCAATGAACCACAATTTTGTGGACAAATTACAGCCTGTTCTGTTTGACCAATCAAACAGACACATTATTACCATAAACATTTGTTTATTTTTTAAAAATAAAATATGCAATTAGAATAATGATGGCTAAAATAGAATACATAAAAAAGAAGTAGAAATAAACAAAATATCTGAAAAACTAAGAATTTCTTTTTGGTCATTTTTCACCTAGATATAAAAAGAAATGTAAACCAAGTTTAGAATGTGAGATTGAATAAAAACTTTTCAAGAAATCACTAAAAATAGACTAATATCAAAAAGTACTTTGGAAAGAAAGAAATGTGATAAAATTTATTTTTAGAGTCATTTTAAGAGTAAGTTGAATTACCAGCTCAAACCCAGTTATAGACACATTTTCATAAAGGAAAGATTCAATTTTAAAGAAAATGTTAGGAATTATCAAAGGAAACAAGAATTCAAAAGGAAATAAATTACATTTTTATTAAAAACAAATAGAGTATTTATTTTTTAAATTCAAAATAGATTGTTATTTTTAAATTTTTTTTTGTTAATTTTATGAAAAAAGCTTTACAAGGATATCAACTAATAGTTGTTAACTTGTTAATCTTTTTTTTTGTATATGTGATGCTTTTGCATCCAAAAAACAGTGAAATTAAAATTCTAAAAATTAAATTATTGGTTTCAAAAATTAAGTATTTTTTTAAAAAACCAGTCAGGTTCAGTTACTTAAGTTTTTTACAGATAGATATAAAATAATTTTTAGAAAAAAGTATTAAAATGCTGGCTGCTCTTTGACAATTATATTCAATTGACATTGATTGAAGTTCTTCGACAATTTCTCTATCTGTCTGGCAAGGTAAGGACGACATTTTATCAACCTGTTGAGTTTTTACAAACACATAATTATAATACGCATACACAAAAGAAATAAAATATCAATTAAAAGTTTTAATATTTTAATTGAATTCACTTGTGTATGTATTAAATTTTAAATTAAAAAAAATTGTGTATGTTCTATTTTAAAACATGTAAATTTAAAAACCCTAACTTTAATCTCAACTCTAACCCTAAATAGACTCTCATAATACCACTAAAAATCAAAATTTGCAAGGTGAAGTTGGAAAAGTTGGCGTTGGTGACTAGCTTCACCAAAATAAATTTCTCTAACTAAAATTCATTTTGGCACAGTTAGTTTAATTTCATAGACAGATCTTGTTACCATCCACCCTGCCTGCCACCTGGGTTTTTCAGAACCCCTTCTCCAAATTTCAATATTTGATCTTGGCATTTTTTGGCCAAATATTGTTTTTAATTAGTTTCATAGAAATAGAACTGTAAACTTGTTTTTATACAATATATTAAATAAAATAAATGATGCACACGGTGGTGCTGGCTGGTACCGGTGGTTGTGGTGTGGTTGCTTTCTTTACCTTTAAGCGTGTCGTGTGTTCAATTGATTGGATGGATTTTTCTCTCGGCTCAGTTGAATTTAGGAGTAAAAAAGGGTCTCGAAGCATAAAGGCTGGTTTTTATTATTCAACAAATATTTATGATCTAAATAAAAATGTCAACTAAATTAGGAATCCTTTATTATTTAAAATAAAAAAAATTAAATTCCATTTCTTTTTGTTTTCCCCAGTGTTACCATATGGTCACACCATTTGTAAATTCTAAAAAAATACCTATAACTTATTTAAACCTAGGGGTGTAAAATGCGGTGCAATATGTTCCACATGTTATAACTCAAGAAGTACTAAGTGAAATTCGTTCATAATTTCATAATTTGTGGATGATAACGTCTGTTAAATTGTGGTCCCTATTTATGTAGCCACCCAATAATCACAAATGCTTGTTTCATTTCCGCATTGTCACTTTACGGTTAGTAACATTAAACATTTTAAATTCAAATAATCAGATTTTTTTTTAATTCGGATAAATCAGAAAGTTGATAATGAAACAAATAACAATTAACACTTTTTCTTTCGCAAAAACCAAAATTATTGTTTAAAATAATAAAAGAAATATGCACGTGTCCAATTTTAACTAAATATTGAATTCAATGAATTAAGTTAATTTTAAAATTTGAACAAAACATTAAACAAGATCAAGGTAAGGAGTGAATGAAGTGGGAGAGGAACAGGATGGTCTAAAACTTAAAAACTTTACCTAAATCAAAAGTTTGAAAATGGACATAAGAGTTAATGGACGTTAACCTGGCTTAATTATGTTGTCAGAATATCAAAAATAATACATTGGTCAAATAAGAACTAATCCAATATTTAAATAGTAACACAACAGTAACACTAGTTTTACAATACTGAAGGAAGGAGAAAAAAATGATTTGTTGTGTTGACTTGTTGGTTGGTTAGCTAGCTACATTTTTTTCGTTCCTTATTCTAATCTTTTATTTTTCTAAAATAGGCATGTACGTACACTATTGCAGTATTGCATAGTCTAAAAGACTGCTATTTGTGCTTGATTTCTATTTTAACTTCTAAAGAAAACCAAGTCTACGGAATGTTTTAAAATAATTTTCAAATTTGATTATTTTTTTTGGTTTGGGTGTTGTCTTGTTTCTTGAGTGATTTTTGTTACCAAACTTTAGGGAATGTGGAATTTTCATTTTATTTTGTAAATAAACAACAACTTAAGAAGTAAAAAATGATTTTAATATTTAAAGAGAGTAGTTTGTATTGGTCTTACCTTGACATCTATATCAAGAAAACCGCCTTCTGCCACTTCGAACATGAGGCTCATTTTAGTCCCAGAGGCGACCTTGTCAAAAAAACATTCCTCAGCATGAGCATCGATATTGACAAAGTATGCTTTTGCTGTAGCCAAGAATAGGAATAAAGATAGTATGGGTATCAGAAAACTATCCATTCTAACCAGCTATTTGTTTGGAGGACTATAGATAGGGAGAAGATGGAGAAAGTCGAAGCTAATGCCACGTAGTGCTACGACAATGAAACCCGTTATTGTAGTGATGTTGTCGATGATGATGGTTACACGAATGTCGAACTCGTTCCGCCGGAAGTGGCTAACGATAAGAATTCACGTGGTTACTTTCAATACGGATGCTTAAAAGCACACAAAATGATAATTTCTTTTTATGTAATTTCATAGGGTTTGATACGTTTCGGCAGGGGGACGATTCGGTGTCAAATTAGCGCTTTGTCGTTATAGTAAAAGTCTTGTTTACATTTTAAAATTAATTCAGTAAATTAAGGTATTTTTCTTTGAATTTCAATAAAATTGAAATAAAAATATTAAAAGAAAGTGCTTGAATTAAAAAATGAAATTTAAGTGCGACAATTTTGTAACTGTTTTAAATTTTAAAACCGAGCTAAAGATATTTGACATAATTTTGTATTAATATATTATTATTTTTTAATTTCAAAGAAAACGAAACATTTTAAAACCTTTCAAGTTACAAACTTTAAAAAAATAAAACATGAAAATTTATGAATAGATAAAAAGAAGGAATACAAAAAGTACAAAATTAATTTTTTAATCAATTAGCCGAACCATCCCACCCCACCCCACCACCACGCCGAAACGTCCCATTCCCAATTTCATAGCAATATTTTATCATCTAATTTAAGATTTCAACCTATTTTGAAAAAACCATATTTATTTAAGAATCAGTTTTTAAAATTAGAGGGATTATTTTGAAATTCAGTTTCAGATTGATTTTCATGATAGATTATAATTTGAAAAAATGTTTCAAATATAAATATGATCATTTTATGTCATTTTTTTCTAAGGCTCAGGTCAAACCAGAACATGGTTTAATGAATGAATATGTTCTCTCTCTTAATAGGTTTCACCCTTTTGGATCTTCAATATTTTACTTTCGGAATTAGGACCTTAGTTTCAGCAAGTAGAAATATTTGATTTCAAAACATAATTTTTTTTTAAACTCTAGCTTTCGTTTTAGTACCTTTTTTTTTTTACAAAGAATAGTTGGTCTTCTTTGTCTATGAATTAATCTCAAACTTTTCCATTAAACTACTGAAGTTTATGCTGTGTGGGTTGGGTGGGCCCGCCGACCCGGCTATGCTGTAAAAATTCCATCCAAACTAAACTTCTACGGAACTTAATGACTAACCATTAAGTTAACAATATTTAGCCAAGCAAAAAGCACGAAATCAACAGCGCACAAAATTCAAAGTTTTCTCATTAAGCCGGAATAGTTTTCGTTCGTGTATATTTCATGCGTTACAAATGGCCCTTAATCGGATCCTTTAGTTCAAAGTTGGTCGCATCATGTATAAATTTGTCAACAAGTATATATTAAATGTTTCAACAAGTAAATATTAAATTAAATATTTATTCGACCGTCATGCATGCATGAGTGTTCTAAAATAAAAATTGTCCTCTGGAAAATAAAGATTGAAAGTTAAAGTTTATTGCAAATAATTGTTGTAACAAATACATATGAAAAATTAAGATTCATTTTCATTCATATTCTGTCTGACTGACATTCATCAAAAACGTGTTTCCAATTTGTTTTTGTTTAATTGTTGTTTGTATTTCATTCAAGTCTGGAATTTTCCAATGGCAAAACATCAAAATTTAAAGGTGTACACTTTTTTCCATAGTTTATTTTCTCGTGAAATAAATATTTTACAATACAATGAAGAAGAAAAAAATCACATTTGTTAAAAATTTTCATTCCCAACTTTAACCCAGAAGACATGACATGACATGACATCCCCATTCCATTCACATACTTTAAATGAAAAAAAAAAAATGAAAAAAAAACACCGCCAACCACCAAAAAAAAACCTGAATAGTAATAATGTTTATTGTTTATAGTACACTTAGATTTGCTTCTTCTCCAGCAGCAATAAATCATGGGCCCCAGCATAATAAATAATTCATTAAAAATAAAATTACTCTCACATACTCGGCTCCAATCTATGGCCTAACTTTCAAAGTACTACAAGAAATACATTAAAAACGGAACAGGTCACAAATGAATATTCATACATTGCTATTTAACGCACTGACTGCTTTAACAACTTACAGCCAATTTTCTCTATTCATTCATTTAATTTATGCCGCAATTTAAACTGCAACGGTTAAATCATTTAACGAGAACTAAAATTTAACTTTTGGGTAATTTTCGTTTCTTTTTTGGCCATCCGTAAGTAACTTTTGGCGTCTTTCAGCAAACACTGGTTACACGCTGTAATTCCAATAAATCTAAAATCTGAAGCAAACATTGATGCCTGTATAAAGTAATTTATTATATCAATATCTTATTTAAAAGAATTACATCATGACTTTATAATTTATTTTTTCGTATTTATATAATTTGATTGAGCCGGATGTAGAATTAATTACTGCGGAGCTATGCTGGTTGCACGCCCCGGCCAGGTGTTCAAAGGATCGACTAGTCTGTCACCTTTAATTGATTTATGAATGAATTTACACATGTCATTTGTATTTAATTGGTTTTCGAACTTCTTTTTATTCATTGACCTGTATTGATTCTTGTTGTAAATAACATTTTGTTTTTCTTTATTTTTGATAAAGGATTAATGAAAGTTCGTTTTACGTGAATTTGCTGTTTTTTTGTTTTTTTTTACTTTGTTTTTAAAACAAAAACTGTCTCCCTGCTTAGTTTCCTTCCATTAGTAAATAAATAGCAACAAGAGTAAACACAAACAAGACACTACTTTTTATTTTCCAAGTTTCAAAGAGTGGTTGAGTTTGGGTTGGGAGTAAAACGCAAGTTCAAATCTCAATTTTGTTCTGTTGTTTCGTTCACTTAAAACCTTTGAGAAAGGTATGATGAATCTTCGTCGTATTCTCCAATAATGATTATTTTTTCAAACAAACCAAAGACGTTTTGTTTAACAACAATAATTATTCTTAGAATTAATGTGCGAACTCAAACTATTAGAAAATAGATATTTCAATGAGTGGTGCCTGCCAGTGCTGTTGCTTGTGGTGGTGGTGGTGTCGTTGGTGTGCGGTGCGGCGGTCGGTGCGGTGCGCCGGCTGCGGTCGGTGCGGTGGTGTGGTGTGGTGGTGGTGCTGGTGTGGTTCACTCACTGTGGTGCGTCGGTGCGATATGTGGTTGTTCCAGGGGTATGTCCGTTACCAACAATTGAGTTTAGTTTTTTATTTGGTAGGCGATCATACGAGTTCGAATCTGCGTAGGCGATCCATCCATTAAATTTTTTTATTTATGACATTATTTCAATATTCTATTTATAATTATTTTTTTTCGAAAAATACGACATTTTTCAATTGGCGATCCGGGTCCAAGTTGTTCGTGGGATTTTAGAGAAATTGGCCCATTTTCACTCGGTAGGAAAATTCGCCCATGACTAATTGATTAGTTAATTGATAATTAATTGATTTTAAGACAGTTTTCTTTGGGGGGCAGATGAGCTTAGGGTGTTAAGAATCCCCTGTTTACCAGCCACGAGCCACGCTCAATAGTTCGGGGGCGATCTAGTGGGGAGGGGCTAAAGACCCCTTCTGACATAAAACGGTTAAACAGTTTATTTTGAATTTAAGGGTGTAAGTATGTCCCACAAAAATGCAACTTGCGGTCCCCAATATACTGACTGAATCCTCAACCCACAGTGTTTCTATTAAAACAAAATAACATACTCTCGGAACGCAGACTACACGGCAAACAACAGTAACACGAACACGCCTTTCCAAAATCTTAAGTTGTGCCAAAGGTTGATATCTCTTGACTTTCTTTTACGCACAGTCACTAGATTTTCTTAAACGTTGTGTATATGATGACACCCTGAAAGTTCGAATCGTATGTTGAAACAAGTTTATTTGAATTAATTACAAAAGATTTGGGGCGGGCGGTCTCTTCGGGGCCAGAGTTCTATTCAGAGAGAAAGATTTAGTATTTCAACAAGTATGATAATTTTCCAGTTAATTCTAATAATTAATTTGTTAAAATAGATGCAGAGTCTGCCCTTGCCCCCCCCCCGAATTGCTTGCTTCGGAGAAGTCCTAAGACCTCATCCATCTAGGACAAAACAGTATCGGACTTCGGAATCGTAATACGCGAGTTCGAATCCCAGTCGTTTCGTTTACGTTCACTTTTGGATTTATATCCTTGGGAAAGATACGAATCTCTACAATACATTCCCTCTAGCTATGGATTAGTGCATATTGTGTTGTTAAAAAAACTACGTATGGACAAAAAATGTTTATTAAAATTGATTCTTCTCAGCAGAAATGGCCTAAGAAGGTTGATATTCCGTAAAACAAAACAAACAACCATGATTCAAACAGCAAAAAAAAAAATGTTTATTTTTTATTCTAAAGTTCACAGTTAGTTGCCCAAACTCACACACATACACTTCAAAGTGCTTTTTCTTACACAAACTGGCAATTATTGCCAATCATTGCCTTGACGCCTGTATGTCAATTCCTGAATGTTTCTAACTGAATTAAAAAAAAATGTCGTCGAATACGTTTTTTTTTAATTACGACTTGAATTTTTATTTTGAATTGCGTGAAAAAGCCAAAACTTCAGCAGCGTTTTTTCGCCGTTTCGTTTATCGTCTCGTTCCTTAGATAAAAAAAAAAACCGACGTTAAAATTAAAAATAGTGAAAATCAAAATTTAAATCAAAATCCTGGGAATTGTTTAAACACATCTTGATAATAGTTTAAATCAGAGGAGGGAAGGAGAGAGAGGAGAGAGAGAGAGAATATTTGTTAGTTTGTATTTTACGGCATATCAACCTTTTTTTTCTCTGCTGAGAACAATCATTTTTGATAAACGTTCTTTTTGTCCAAACATAGTTTTTTTTAACATAAGATGCATTATTTAATCCATAGCTGGAGGAAATGTGGGGGATTCATACCTTACCCAAGAGTATTAGAGAGAGAGAGAGGGTGGTAGAGAGGGAGAGGGTGGGAGAGAGGGAGAGGGTGGGAGAGAGGGAGAGGGAAACATGGTTCGACAAATCCACCAACTCAAAACTTAGCCTTTCTTCAGTAACCAAATGTGATATTGACATGACAACATATTGTGAAGTTAAGTTTGCAACAAAATTTTCTCACACCACTTGCTCTCACAAATGGAGTGTGTTAAGTAATAGGTCTCTGGGGAGCTCTTGTGGGTGTTGACTGGTGCTTGCTGGTGGTGTGTGCGTGCGGTGGGTGCACTCACTGCACAGTGCCAGGTGTGGGTTCCCCGGGTGCACTCACTGTCAGCAGCAGCAGTCAGTCAGCCACTCCAGTGCCACTCACTCTCCGGGTCGGGTGCATACACCCCACCTACTTGGCCTCTTTATTAAAAAGAAATAAAACAAAAAATAGTAACGGACATGCAGCTGCTGCCAAGAATGTCAAGATGGTTAAAAGCTGTTACCCACGGGATTTTCTTCAGTAATAAGAAATAACAAACACTTAAAAACTAAAGAAAAATAAAAACAAAAAAATTCCCAAAACATTTTTGAAATATGACCTCGAATTCAAAATGAAAATCAAATCAGTAAAATATTTTCGAGTTTTAATTTCAAACAAAAACACAATTTTTTATTTCATTTTGTTCAGTTTAATTTAAAAGTGAATATATTTTATTTTGCTTCAACGAAAAAGGATGAATAATTCTTTTTTGTTAAATAAAAAAAGTTTAAATTGCTATTAGTTTTAAAGCGCTATTTAAAAGAAATCAAGGCAGTACTAAAGCGAAAGCGCTATTGTTGCAAAAATTAGTGTGTTCCAATAACGTGGGCAGAAGTTAGCGTATTTATCACATTTATACACATACATACACATAAATAAATACTTCATTTATAAAAGTATTTTAATGTTAACTTCTGTCCAAGTTATTGGAACACCCTATAAATCCCCATCTACAGAAAAAACTTCAATGTCAATAAAGCTCAATCAATGTTCTTCTTGTTTAATAATGACAAAAAAGGCATGCTTCCTTGTGTTTTCATTTTTTTTCTCCTTTATTTTTGCAAATTAAGAAGATAGTTAAATTTTTTGAAAACTGGTTACTTATTTTTCCTTTTCTTTGAAAATTGAAAATAAAAATGTTTGAAAAACATTAAATTAAATGAAACATTGAAAGAAACAGTTTGAAGGCTTCAAACTTTGAAGCTAAACAACAAGGGTCCTTATTGTTCTTAATCCTTTCTTTCTCCAGTATTGATTTTTTAAAAGTAGTTTAAGTTTAATCTTCTTCAATGCTATTTTCTTGGTTTGTTTTGTTACATTGATTTCCTGGCTCACAAATAGGACGTGATTGTGAACAAGAAAATGTAGTAATTGCTTCTTCTTCTTCTTGTTCCTGATCAGAAGTCAAAAGAGATTCTTTCATTTGTTGTTGGTTCTGTTCACATTTTTCACATTCGATTTTAGTATTATGAACGGCTTCCAAAACATACGGATTAAATTGAGTACACAATTCTACTCCAAGGATATGACATTTAACTTGTGTTTTTAACATTTGCTCAGTTAAATCCTCGAGCTCTTTGCTCATTTCATCTAGTCGTGAACTAACTTCTGTGTAACTGAAAGTCTCCATTTCAAATAAAAATGAAAATAAAATGAACAAATAGTCGGTCAGTTCTCAGTTGAAAACAAAATGTCGTCTGCTTCAGTGAATAATAATCTCTCTCTCCTGCCCACCTTTTTTCTGTTAAATGTTTTTTTCTTTTTTAACTTAGATTTAGAATTTAATTAATTACAATTTATTTTGAACGTAATTTATTGTTTCTTTTTTACGATTATTACCTGACTTGATAAAAATTAAAAAAAAAAAAAAACGACGATGAAGAAATAAAAGGAGAAGGTGAAGAATAGCGGTCCCGTTTTTTAAACGCACTACTTTTTGTGCGTTGCTGAAACAAACTACTTTAGGGTTAGGGTTAGGGTTGGGTTGGGGTTAGGGTTATGTTTAGGGTTTCTTTCCAGAGCATGA